>JAFMOC010000098.1:0-37500 GCA_019802505.1 Corydoras sp. C115 | reverse complement strand
GGACCTTCGTTTTAAAATGGGTCTGGAGCATGAGTCCAGAAATGGTGCCCAACTAACAGAACACAGGTAAATCCTTTTGTTTGGACTGTGGGAGGAAACCGGAGAACCCAGAGGAAACCCACACAGACACGGGGAGAACATGGAAACTCCACCCAAAGTGGTATTTGAACCTGAATCCCTAGCGCTGAGAAGCAAACGTGTTAACCAGAAGAGGGTTTTGGGCTCTGGGCAGATACACCCAACTCAGGGCACCAATCTTTCACTGTGTACACACACACACACACACACACACACACACACACACAGGGGCAATTTAGAACATCCAATTAACCTTGAATCCATGTTTTTCAACTGTGGGATGAAACTGGAGAAAACCCACGCAGACACATGGAAGAAAAACACTTTGAGATTGAGATATGAACCTGTATCCCCAGCGTTGAGAGGCGAACAAGCACGTGTAAATGGTTTTCTCCTTGTTTTTAAATCACTCAAAACATTTCAGTACATATGCGAGCAAGACCATACTTACCAATAAACCTGTAGACTATAGCAAAGAGTAATGTGAGGAAGATGAAGCCCGTATTCCAAACCCAGATGACACTATCGATAGCTGTGACACCCAGGAATACGAAGATCATGGTCTCTGAGCCGTTAGCAAAAACTTTCATTGCATATCGCACTGCAGTTACAGACTTTTCATCCATGTTGGCATTGACATATTTCTGACAGCAGACACCGCAGAATGTGACTCTGTAATAATAATTAAAAAAAAAACTTATTAGACATCTGGTTACTTCAAAAGTCTTGTGCCCATCTTTATTATCTAAACACTTTTCCAATATCAGGACTATAGATAACTGAAGGTGTGTGTCATTGCATAGTTTTTGTACTCATACTCAATATCAAAAATGAATAAGGTTTTCCTTATATTCCCTCTATTGCATTCTGTTTTGATTTACATAAAAGCTAATCTAAGCATCTGTTAAACATCGGTTAGCACAATTTGCAAAAATTATTGCCGCAAATATTAATAATTAATAATAATCATCCATCCATCCATTATCTTCTACGAGGGTCACGGTGGGGTCCCCCAGTTTCTGCTACTGGATTACTTTTTGCTACTGAAAATCCTGCTCAGACCTGGACTGCCAAATGTGGATGAAACAATGGCTACAAAAAAGAAGCACCTACTATTTATTGATAAGATTCTTCTGGGTGCTGTTAGTGACCTAAAAATAAAAACTGAAAATTTTCTCTTCAACCAGGACACCAGTATTAAACTCACTAAACACTGGCTGTTATCTTATTAAACCTGTTGTGGAAAGGCTTGCTGATAACATTGTTGAAAACGGTGAATACAATGTTCTTACGAAAGGATGGCAGAGAGTGAGAGCATCTCGGCAGTGAGGTAAGACAGGTAGCCCAGCACAAAGATGAAACCTGCTTCGATGATTTGGACTTTTCCAGTATACTTTGTCAGCAAAGAGATGATGATGGCAAATGCAACACCTATCAGTGATCCACCAAAGGACACAACAAAAAACGAGACTGGAGAAGGAAAAGACAAACAGAGAGGGAGACAGTAAATGTAATCATGTAACCAAGGAAGGAACAAGGAAGAAAGATAAAGTTTGGTACAGTTTAGACAGTGATAATACCTATGCCCTTGATGATTTCACCAGCATTGATTTTCTCACCCCCCAAAGACACAAAAGCATCAAAAACATTGTACAGCACCTGAGTTGGAAGAGAACAAAAACATTATTATGATCAACACACATAGACAATCTGCTTATATTTGTTTAAATAAAGACAGGACTGACCACTGTGACGCCATCATTGAGCAGCGACTCTCCAAACACCCAAATAAAGAGCACCTCATTTACATGCACCTCTTCGAACACTGCAATCACGGCCACAGGATCAACGGCAGCAAGCAGACTGCCAAACAGCAAGAACTGCAACAGTCCAATATTTATATTCCCTAAAAAGTCAATAAAAGACGAATGCCATATTCCATAGTTGACAAAAAATAATGTTTAAAAGGTCTAGGAATTAGAAAAGACTTGGGTACCCATTGCTCCTCCTAAATAGCAGCCCCAGAGAGAGACACCCACTGCACCCGCATTCCAGACCGTCCCAATAACAGCATGGACCAGGATGGCACCAAGGTTACTAAAGAAAAGCTTGTTTGGCATAAAATAGCCAGTGTCCAAGATAATCTGTGGGAGCAAGAAGTAAAAGAAGTTTCTTGGAGTAAGTGAGAAGGTCTGCTGCTTGTCTGCACCCCAGACGATGCCTCCCAGTATAAATCCAGAGATGATTAGGAGACCGCTCTCAGGGAAGAAGCTTTTCAGACGGGTGTTGAGTTGAGCCACTGTAAAGAAGTAAAGATGAGATGAGATGCATTGATAAAAAAAAAATCTATCATGTTGAAGCCAGCCAAAGAAACCTGCTCATACTTTATTATTTATTGTTTCTACAAGCTCAATAAATAAATATGTAACCAGAATCTCTGGGAACAAGTTTGTCCTCGTATGCTGATGGATTCAGGATTTAGTGAACTTTCACAATGCAGCACAACCCAATATAAATAATTCTTCATCACAATGAGATACAACAATCAAAAGAATACCTATATGGAGGGTATAATGTCATGTTTACATACCAGAAATCTTAACCACGCCGGCCACAAGGATCCACAATACTACCATGTATGTGGACTCCACATGGTCCCATTTTACTGTAAGCAAATTAATTTGTGATACATTCATTGATGTGTGATGCTGTAGGTTGGAGTTGTGGGATGAATTTGTACTTTGTAGTCCAGTCACTGAGGTAAATACATACACAAAAACTACTGCCTGCTGTAAACAAAAGGTAGGACATAGCATTGTGACGGGTTCACAAAAATATCCTAAGTTCTTCTTGTCACCTCTGCACCTTCAGCACAAAAAGTGGCAAATGTCTGTGTTCAATTCACAGAATGGCATGAAGGTAGTCCTTTTTCTCCTCTCGCACACTCTCGTTTTCACTCACACTCTTGTGTTTGTCCAATATCCCTGGTCAGTTAAGGGGCAGTGGTGCAATAAGTACAGAGTTCCTGAGAAACTTACGTTCCCTCTTTTAAGGCTGTGGACCACGGGGGCGTAACGATCAACTCCCTTCACAGACTGTTAGAAGCGTCATAGAGAGGGTGGGAGGGTATTGTGCTCAGGCCCAGCTGCATTCATTTATTTAAATATACTATACTATAATGTTTTATCATTTACTTATTTGTAAAATTTCAAGGTATTGTTCTTATTTGCATTTGCAGTCTTATTTAGTAGGTGATAAATTACATTTTGTGATGAGAAATTCTGCAGAACTGAAGATGTTGCCATATACATTGATCTTTTTGCGCTGATTTGTGATAACCTGTTTTATTCATTCATTCATTCATTATCTCCCGCTTTATCCTCTGTTAGGGTCGCGGTGGGGTTCCCCATGCCCATCCAGGGGAGAACGCCTCGGGCGCCAGGTAGACACACCCAGGACAGGGCGCCAATCCATTGCTGGCAATAATCTGTTTGGAACCTGAACAATTAATAAGTTGCTGAAAATATGACAGCTATGAAGATTCATGTATTTGTTTTATAAAACAGAATATATATATATATATATATTCATTCTCTGATTTCCTCCCACAATTCAAAAACATGCATCACGGTCAAGTGAATTCTCCAAATTGCCCCATATAGAGTGTGTTTGCGTATGTGTCTCTGTGAGTGATTGTGTGCCCAGTGATCGATTGGTGCCCTTTACTGTGTGTATCTGCCCAGTGCCCAAAACATTCTTCCCTAAATTTGCATGGGGAGCCCCCTGCGCGACCCTAGTAAAAGCGGAAAATAATGGATGGATATAAATATATATATATCGTAAAGTGCATTTTAACATAGCTAGAAGTCCCCTTATGCAGGTTGGGATTCCAAAGGGTGTTGGATCAGATCCCTGTCACAGGGCAGCGACACAGACAAATACATTCATGCACATATCTAGTTTACCCAACTTGCATGTCTTTGGACAGTTGGAGGTCACCAGTCCTGGGGAGAACATGTAAATTCCTTCTGCATTCCAACTGTATATATACACTATACCATTATTACTTAATTCATTCACTTCTTATCTTCCGCTTTATCCTTTACTAGGGTCACGGGGGAGTTCCAGCAGAGAACTTTTCAGGTGCTGGGCAGATACACCCAGGACAGGGCGCCTATCTATCACTGGGCACACACTCATTCACACAGACTCACACACAAACACACTCTATATGGGGCAATTTAGAGTATTCAATTTACCCCAAAACGTGGATGAGTGTAAATATTTGTATTTTTTGGTAACAACCCCTTAGGGGTTTTTCATCAAAATCTTTAAAGACACAGTGTAAAGTCATCATTGCCCAGCTATAGAATGGCGCCCTGTCCTGGGTGTATCTGCCCAGTTCTCCCCTGGATGGACATGGGGAACCCTCCCACGACTCTAGTAGAGGATAAAGCGGAAGAAAAAAAAATTAAGAAATGAATAAATAAATTATGTTATCATGAGCATCATTCCCCATATCTGTGCATTCTCATTCTTATCAGGCTCCACAGTATCTCACTGAGCTGATTCAATTGTATAATCCAAAACATGAGCTCAGTGCTGGTTTACTTTTAGCTCCTAGAATAAATAAAATAATTGCTGGTGGAAGAGCATCCTCCCACAAGGCTCCTCAACTTTAAAATATCCTTTCAGTTACTGTTCATGATTCTGAATCACTATTAATCTTTAAAAGTAGATTAAAAACACATTTAATTATTTTAACGTTTAATTAATTAATTCGGAGTCACATGCTGCACTGTGTAAATCAAACTCTGGGTATTACTTAAATGTTGTGCTTTATCAGCTCTAAATGCTTTTCTTGTTTTTTGTTTTTTTTTGAGGTGTTGTTAATTTCTTGGAGGTGTCATCAGCTATTCATCCATGGTTCTGCTGAAGCACTGCAGCTACGATGATTATTGAATGGAACCTGGATTTTTATTAGACTGGCAGTCCTGCCTCAATGTACTTTTTCAATGGAGCTTTCCAATTGTTAAATACAGGTCACATGATCATCACACAATCTGTACATGACTGTTCTACACTGTTGATGCTGCCCAGCCGCTCAAGCAGGATGAGTCCCCCTCTGAGTCTTGGTCCTCACAAGGTTTCTTCCTTAAAATAACAACATAACAGGGAGTTTTTTCTGGCTACTATTGCTTCTGCTTGTCTTTGACGGTTTAAAGGCTTATAACCCTGTAACGCTGGTAAAAAAGTGCTCTATAAATCAATTACTCGAACTTGAACTTCATATTGTTATAGAAGAAAATCTAAATAATTGTTAATTACCTTTAAATTACCTTTAAACATCTTTACAAAATTGCATTCTACCTTCCATTTTTGTAGATCTACCACATATACAGTCTTGGTACAGATGCATTAACTAAATACATACGTTAATTTTAGCAATTAAATATTATGTTGATTAATGACTTAATGTGCTAAAGCTTTTACTACAAGGAACTTTTTTTGGCTTATTCTAATGTTGTAAAAAGACACTTGATAATCACTTGTCTTATCATTTCCTACATTTTAACAGTCAAAAAAATGTGGGAAGTTCAAGCGAATTCTCCAGATGCTGACATTTCTTTCAACAGCTTAAATTCCATTCATATTACACATGAACACACAGTGCACAATAGGTTCTTTCTCCGAAACAACCTTGAGCCTAGAGTTGGTCCCCATCTAAAACTCTTCAGCCGGCATTCACTAAAAAGTTAACTCTCTCTTCCTTTGCAGGAACTTCAGTTTAATGAGTCATTGATCTTTTCGCAATATCTGTTAATAAGCATCCCAGAGGGAAGTGTGACATGAAGCACAACAGTCTACCATTCAGGATGCATTCACACTGGTTACTTAAAAATGATGTAATTAATTTATGTAAACTACACAAAAAAGTGATTTGAAGGTAGTAATCTGTCCTGTCATATCAATTTAAATAATATACATTTAATTTATATGTTTAATTTAGTCCCTCGTAGCGTAGTGGTTAGCACATTCGAGTTTCAGGACTGGTTCGAGTTTCCATGTTCTCCCTTTGTTTCTGGTTTCCTCCCACAGTCCCAAAACATGGATTCTAGGTAAATTGCCCCATATAGTGTGTTTTTGTGTTTGTGTCTGTGTGAGTGAGTGTGTCCAGATATAGATTGGAATCATGTCCTGGATGTATCTGCCCAGCGCCCAAAATATTCTCCCCCCCCCACGACCCTAGTAAAGAAGTAAGTAGAAGATAATGAATGTATGGTACTATTGAGTTAGCATGTTCTCCTCTCAGCACTGGGGATTCCAGGTTTGAATCCCAATCTGGGTGGAGTTTCCATGTTCTTCCCGTGTCCGCGTTAGTTTCCTCCAGGTTCTCAGGTTTCATCCCACAGTCCATAAACATGGATTTGAGGTAAATTGAATGCTCTAAATTACCCCATATAGTGTGTTTGTGTGAGTGAGTGTGCCCAGCGGTAGATTGCCGCCCTGTCCTGGGTGTATTTGCTCAGCGCCCTGGACAGGCATGGGGAACCCCCCCCCCCCCACCCCCTCGCCTTGTGACTCTAGCAGAAGAAAATAAATGAATGAATGATACTATTGAGTAAGCAATTTCGCCTCTCAGTGCTGGGGATCCTGGTTGGAATCCCAATCTGGGTGGAGTTTCCATGCTCTCCCTGTGTCCCCGGGTTTCTTCCGGGTTCTCCGGTTTTCTCCCACAGTCCAAAAACTTGTATTCAAGGTTAAGTAAATGCTCCAAATTGCCCCAGTTAGAGTGTTTCTGTGTGAGTAAGTGTGTGCCCAGGATATGGCTGGGTCCTGGGTGTATCTGCCCATCACCTTGGATGGGCATGGAGAATTCCCTGCGACCCTAGTAGAGGATTAAGTGGAGGATAATGAATGTTTTAATTAATTTAAGCCCCAAAACCTCAAACAGATTCTTAATATTGTTAGCATTCAGATTAGCAACCAGCAAAGTCATTTTGCTATACTGTGGAAATGGTGCCAAGATATTTGTGTTGTGGTAAATCTCTGTGTTTTGGTGTTAAATAGTAACTGTTGTACTGAAAGCTTAGTTGTTTCTAATCAGGAGCTCAAAGTATGCTGTTTTACAAGCAGTTAGCTACATGCAAACAGCAGTAGGACTTGATAGTGATCAACAAAAAGCCACATTTCAAAGCACATACTGCGTTTTCTTAGTTGTGTTAAGATGTTTTGGAACACAGTTGTCTGCTTTTGTCCTTTTTAGTGGAACTAGACAACTATGCAGATAAGTTGGATAAAGTGGAAAGAGAATGCATTATTTTTCCATGTACCTGGATCTTAAAACCAAAAAAATCCCTCAATAAAAAAAGACAAAAGGCAATAATGTTCGTTCATGCATTCTTTGTTGCAAAGTGACATTTCCTTAACCGGTTTGGGATCACTGAGGTGTTAAACATTAAAATAGCCTCCAGGGAAGAGTTAAAGGGGAAAAAAACAGTAAATGAACAGCATACACTTGTGGCTGTAACCTACACTGGTATCAAATTCACGGTGACTCTCACAGCTTGTTAACACTGCAAACATTTTTGCCCGTCATACTGTCTTGGCGTAGAAATCACATGGACGTGTACTGATTGTTTACATGATAATCATAAGCATTTACTGTCAATATCCCCTTACTGCATGTATCTTTAGATCACTTTGTTGATCAGTCACCCAGAACAAATGACTTTCTGCTTATTATTGCACGGATTTTGCTAATTGTCTATTAACAATAAGCCTTTAATGCACCACAGTCTTAATGGGGCAACATAATTTACTGACTTTTATGTAATTTCTCTCATTAAATACACATTAATTATTGTTTTATGGTCAGTAAATGAAAAATCTTAAATCCTAAAAAAATCTTAAATCCCTTTTACATTTATCCTTTACTTTTTTCTTTAAAATTATTTAAAGTTTACATGTGAGATACAAAAGGCTTTCAAATATACAAGTTAATATAAATCATAAGATTGTATATAGTATAGCAATCCATCCATTATCTTCAGCTTTATCCTGTACTAGGGTCATGGTGGGCTTCCCCATGCCAATCCAGGGGAGAATGTTTCGGGCACTGGGCAGATACACCCAGGACAGGGCGCCAATATATCACTGGACACACAGACACACACAAACACTCTATATGGGGCAATTTAGAGAATTCAATTGACCTTGATTCATGTTTTTGGACTGTGGGAGGAAATTACAAAATTTGGCCCAAAGTAATAAACCATGATTGATATTAAGTGGAATTTCTTCATGAAAAGATAAGGGTTAATAACTGATTTAAATAAATGTCTTTTAACACCATAAACTTGATTTAATTGAAATAACTGTACGTTACACAATCTGTACATTGGTGAGTCCCCCACTAAGTCTCTAAGAAAGGTTTATAGCAGATAATAATAATAGCAGAAAGGTTCACTGTAATTTTAAAATTGCATTTTGTGGATTCAGGCTTAGAACACTGTAAAGCTGCTTTAAGACAATGCACTATTGTAAAAGATATAATACAAATAAACAAACTTAGTAACACAAACTTCTTGGTTAATTCTCTGGTTGTGCTGATTGTAGCGTGTTCTACAGTGTTACTGAACCCTTTATTTACAATTTTTTTTATTTGTGTACATTTTGTACTCTCCTTTGCCGATTGCTATTTTAAAAAGTTTCCATTGTTTTTGGGGATTGGATTTCCTCTGGGGTGTCCTTCTGGTTCTCTGGTTTCCTCCCACAGTCCAAAAACATGGATCAAGGTAAATTGAATGCTCTAAATTGCTCCATATAGAGTGTGATTGTGTGTCTGTGTCTGTGTGATTGAGTGTGCCCAGAGATAGATTGGCACCCTGTCCTGGGTGTATGCCCCCCACATGACCCTAGTAGAGGATTAAGTGGAAGATAATAAATGAATGAATAAATGTAAATAAATAAATATTTATATTAATATCTTATTGGATTTGACCAGGTTAACCATCTCAACTTTTCTTTTTTACCCTGTTAGTGGTTAGTGTGAGTTGTAGTCAGTTCACATAAAACACAAATATATTAAACTATAACTAGAGGTATGCTAATTTAAATATATTCAGACCTATATAGAAATTTAACTAGCCACCAAATTGCAATACATGAACTTGACCTCTGGATGGCCAAGTTGAGCATGACTCTAGCTGTTACACTCATTTTTGTCATGTTGATTTCTGCTTTGAGAAGACTATGTTTGATCCTTTTTACATATTATTAATAGCATTATCTTTTTGAACAACTTAATGAAATCCATTGTGCTGCTCTTAATATCATCAAATGGAAAAGTGGTTTTAAAGCTGTATGTGGTAGTTACATCCTTACCTTATTTCTAATACACCCTCTATATGGGACCTTTCCATATAATTTATTCAGTAAATTCTTACAACCAATATTGATTTAAGTCTTATTTTTTTTTAAATGTAGAATTTTTTTCTATATATATTTATATATATAGAAAATCTATGTGTTCACTCATTATAATTTTGATGGCTTTACAAGAAAAAATACATTTACTCGAGCGATGAACCATAGGTTTGGACTGAGGGTGCCTAAACATTTACATAAGAATACATACAACCATCGACATATGTGATTGATAAGGAGTTAGAGTATCCTTAAGTATCCTATATAGATTTAAAAAATATAAAGAATATTATTTCTATTTCTGTGCAGTGGACCTGAATTGGAAATACACAATGCAATTCTAACAATGCAATTTTATGATTAAAGGTTTTAGTTCAACTCTTTGTAAAGTTACAGTACAGACGATAAATATACTATATATTTCATATGTAATTTGATATTTTGCTATTTATTAATTAGCTTGTTGTAAACAGCCCAATATCTTATCTGTCAAACTTTGATTGATTGTACAGCAAAGACACACTACAAGATGCACTGAATGAACAAATAAACAAGTCCTTTATTATGCTGCACAGCATTTATAACATCCCAAGCTAAATCTATGCCCCTATGAAGCTGTAATAATATTTATTTCTCTGGGACAGCTTCATACAACATTGGACGGTGTCTGTTTGATCGGAGCATTTCGGAACTCTGATGTTGAATGAGAGAGTCTGAGCTCAGCCTCCATTCCAGTTAAATCCAAAAAAGTTTATTTGAATTGTGGATAGGCCTCTGTGTAGGTTGGTCAATTTCCTCTATACCAAACTCACTGAAAAGGGCTTTCCCCAAACTGAACCCACAAAATTGGAAGTATCTAAATGTCTGAAATACATTGCAACCTGATCACAGCATTATAAATTCATTGTTTGGTTACCTTTACTTAACATATCCGAATCCAAATATATTATTAGGTATCCCGAATTTCTCACTATTACAGGGTTTAAATGAATACTAAACAACTATGAGCACTAAACAATAAGCACTTCTTTAAAAAGAAGGGAAAAAATAATATATATTTTATATATTTATTTTAAGCAATTCCAATAACAATACAAAAAAACAATAGCAATTCAAAAACAACAATAGTAAAGAGGCAGTGGCTAATAATTCCACATCTTTTTAATTGCACTTTATCCATTAGGCATTAAGCTTTTTATATACACCTACTGGCCTCCTTCGAAGCAGGTTATTATATAAACGTATTTGAACTGATTTGTAACTTACCCAGCTTACAAAGCCAGCAGACCAAGACCCACAGAGCCACCAAGTATGGTGTCTCTATGTGATGCCATTTCCAAGTGACAATTGGCAATGTGGTAATGCCCGCGGAAGCATTGGCAGTGGTTTGCGTTGTGGTACTGGTCTCTCCAGTGTTTTTGGTCTCCAATAAATTAGCCCAAGAGAGTGTCCAGGATGCCAGCAGAACAGTCAGAAGAAAGCTAAATTGTGGTAAAAATGGCATTTCTGAAAGTTGTTACTTGTCAAAATAATCTCATCAGTCCTTTAATCTCTTTCAGTGAACTTTATTTCTACTAAATGTCCTCCTTATTGCCTATTTAACTGCATCTGTAGTAATTTGGATGAAAACAAAAATTCCTCATCAAAACTGAGCCAGAATTCAGTTAACGTGTTTCCTGCCTAATCTTTCCTCTTTCTAAATCTTGCTAACAAAGTTTGCATCAGCAACATGTTTAAAGCACCTGTGCCCATCCCACCAATATTTGTTACTCCTCCTGTTGGCCAATGGTAATGATAAAGGTGCAGCCCTGCCTCTTTTTTTACACTCACCTGTACTACAGGAGCAGCACCTGTCACATTAACTCCTGGCACAGCACAGTAGCAGTGATTTATAAATAATTTCTGTGCTACAGAGTTTTATGCTTTTGCGGAAAAGCCAAGATGGCAATTAAAAGTAGTAATTTCTATTAATACAAGTAATGATAATGATAATCAGTCATCAATGCAATATGAGAATAAAGATCTAAATCATTTTAGAAGTGGAAAAATGTTCTACAAAACATGTTTTGTGCTTTATTTTAAAGCTAACAAAATTTTATACATTTAACCTTAATGGCTGTTGTGGTGATTTTGTAAAAATATTAATTTACTGGCCTACATGTGACTTTTTGACATTAAGAATGTTTACTGTAATAATACTAATGAGTGGAAAAAACAGAGGGGATAACTTTGGTAAAGTCACACCTGGATGAACATTACAATTGCTCTGAATTACTCAACACAGGTCCTACAGGGTCTGAACAATGCAGACACCCTGTCATTGCTGTATGTTGTGACCTGTAGTAACCTGAAACTACATGTTGGATTTCATTTAACAAGAAGCACTTGAAGGCGGCACGGTGGCTTTGTGGTTCGAATCCCAATCTGGGTGGAGTTTCCATGTTCTCCCCGTGTCCGCGTGAGTTTTGTCCGGGTTCTCCGATTTCCTCCCACAGTCCAAAAACATGGATCAAGGTCAATAGAATTTTCCAAATTACCCCATATACAGTGTGTTTGGGTGAGTGAGTGTGTGCCCAGTGATAGATTGGCACCCTGTCCTGGGTGTATCTGCCCAGCGCCCGAAATGTTCTCCCCTGGATGGGCATGGGGAACCCCCCCGCGACCCTAATATAGGATAAAGGGGAAGATAATGCATGGAAGAAGCACTTGATTTATTTTAAGAGTTTGGATTACTTGGAAAATCTAGTGTTTTATAAAATGAAACCTTATAAATTCTGTTAGTTAATAAGCATCTATTTTCTGTCAAATACCTGACTGAAAAATATGTACCTGTATATTCCCAAAAATTACCTCCCAGTAGAATTATATAGAAAGTCATGTCAATATGGGCTTTAGCATTTTAATTTTTAATTTATATAAAATTTAGTTGCTGATATTGTAATCAAGTATAAATCAGCTTTACATGTAAAAAAACACTTTTGTTTACTATTGTAAGCACTATATAAACTTTAATTAACATTGCTACAGAAAAATGACAACAAAGCATATGTTGATGCAAGGTTGATGACAATATACATCAATCGACGAGGCTCTAAAACCTCTAGATCCTTTATATTAAGATAAAAGAATATTTAACAATATTATAGTAAATGTCTGAATGGCTTTTTAATAGTTTTATTAAAGAAGTAGGCAGGTGAGTCTTGAGAAGAGAAGAGAAGAGAAGAGAAGAGAGGAGAGGAGAGGAGAGGAGAGGAGAGGAGAGGAGAGGAGAGGAGAGGAGAGGAGAGGAGAGGAGAGGAGAGGAGAGGAGAGGAGAGGAGAGGAGAGGAGAGGAGAGGAGATAGTTGTGTAGTTAAGGATGAATGGTTTAAACTTAAAAGAAATAAAGGTAGCGGGTGATTTTAAATGCAAAAAATACTAGTAATGAGAAAAACTTTTGTAAAAACTACCTTAAATGCTAAATAATTTTCATTTAAAACGTATTATGTGATTATGTTATGTGACAAACCATTTTCCACCACCAATATATACCTTAGCACTGGGTGGCATGGTGGCCTCTCAGTGCTGGGGATTCCCGGTTCTAATCCCAATCTGGGTGGAGTTTCCATGTTCTCCCCATGTCTGTGTGGGTTTCCTCCATTTTTCCGGTTTCCTCCCACAGTCCAAAAACATGAATTCAATGTAAATCGAACACTCTAAATTGCCCCATATAGTGTGTGTGTGTGTGTGTGTGTGTGTGTGTGTGTGTGTGTGTGTGTGTGTGTGTGAGTGAGTGTGCCCAAGTAGAGTGGAATATAATGAATGAATAAATGAATATATATCACTCTGTTACAACATTGAAATGTTTTTTATCAATGCGTTTAAATTAATAACATATTAAATTAATGTCAGTATTGACATTATTATTGGCAGGATGATCTTAAAAATCTGATCTTACAGCTAGATACAATATCACTGCAGACCAACTTCAAATGCAATATGGTTGTAGGAACAACTGAGAGGCCGATCTCAACACAATAGTTGTTGTCATACAGAAATAAAACAAAACAACATGAAGTTAACAGTGATTACGTCCCCGGCTCCACCCCATGACTTTGTTTTCTGTATGTTGAATCAGGATTAAATATATCCCGGATATATTTTTTTCTGACCTCAGAAAAAAAGATTGTGGGTGTAATTTTAGCCAAGATACATTTATAAAGCTTTACATCCAATCAATCAAACAACACCAGAAGGATTTAAGACCTTGAGAAGCATTTTAAAAAGTAAAATACATCCATCTCTCAAACCTTACCTGAAGAAATTAACTCAAAGCCACTATTAAATTTAAAGCGAATGTAAAAGCTCCAAAATGTTTTGGTTATTGGACCATTGAGAAGGGGATTAAGCAATACTGTTTAACTTTTTCACAATAAAGCTTCTGTTGTCGAACTTTTATGTGACGTCCTCAAATGCTTAGCTGCTTAATTATTATTAAATGAATAAAAATCAATCAAAAGATGTCCGCTCAGTTCTTTAAAAGTGTAATAAAACTGTAAATTTGAAGGGAAATATGTAATCAATATCATGTGACTATTGTTATATATCTGAGGAATTAGAAACCCATTTATTTGATAATGCAGTTTTAATAATTAAGCCATTATCGGTGTTTAAACTGAGTGTGTGGTAGCTCAGTGGTTAGAGTGCTGGGCTGTCAATCTGAAGGTTCTGGGTTCAAATCACAATCCACTGAAGTTAGTGTGGGTCCTTAGGCAAGGCTCTTAACCCTCATTATTCCAGGAGGATATTCCATTATTCCCCATGCCCATCTAGGGGAGAACGTTTCAGGTACTAGCAGATTCACCCAGGACAGGGCACCAATCAATCGGGAACACACTCACTCACACAGACTCACAATCTCGATTTGGAGAATTCAATTGACCTTGATCCTGGTCTTTGGACTGGAAAACCCACGTGGACACGGGGAGAACATGGAAACTCCACCCAGATTGGGATTCGAACCGGGAATCTCTAGTGCTGAGAGGCGAACGTGCTAACCACAAAGTCACCGTGATGTTCATTTAGGATGTTTGTGCAATGCAAATGTAAGCTAAAATGCCCTATCACCAAGCAATGAAAAAGTCATCCACAGTTTCAAAGTATGCAAAGCCATTAGGTTGGCTTTTCTACTAATATGATCAAAACATGGCTACATACCCTATTTTAACTTGCTGCACAATGGATGTGTTATATAGACACATACTGTGTCTATGTGTCATTCATACTGGATGAAAAAATAATCCCGGAAACTGAAAGCTCGTTGGTCAAGTGGTCATTTACACTGGGATTAGAAAATGACTGAATTCAATATATGCTCAGGTGACTGTAACTTATTAATCATTCACTTTCACCCATTAGGGTTTCCAGTTTGGTTTTATTCCAAACTATTCATGGTATTGTCCTCAAACGGATGAATCACCTACAGTAAACACACCTCAACTTAGGAACAAGCTAAACGTTAGAACTTTGGCAGGTTGGTTTTCGCCATTTAAGTTGTTTGCCTTTCTAGTTATTTAATAGTTATTTTACTAACAGGAACTTTAAAAAATATATTATTTACAAATTATTATTTGCTACAATAAGACAAGACGATGTAAGCAATAAAACAATCCAATTAATAAAACAAAGAAAAAATAAGAAACAATTAAGACTGAAAAACAAATAAATTAAATCAAATCTTTTTTTAAAAAAAACCCTATATCGTGTTAAATGACTTTATCCTAAATTAATTCTGATTGTGAAGTATAAAATGTAGTAGAAAATTGGCAATTTATCCATGGAAAACCAAATTAATTAATTACCAATAAGTATATAATTAATTGGTAATCTTTTTTTATTGATTCATGTGTTGTCATTGACGATGAACAATTGTGCAAAATTTCAGGTTAATTGGATAACGGGAAGTGGGTGAAATAGCATTTGGAAACTTTTTACCAGACACACAGACAAACAAATGAAGCTAATATAGGGGTCGCAATAATAATAATAATAATAATAGTAATAATAGTAATAATAAGAGTAAAATCTTAATATTTGTTGAATGCCAGCAAATTAAAATTTGGGTTTTAAGACTAGTTTTAAAGATGGACAGTGAAGAGGCCTTTCTAATATGTAGCGGTGGGTGATTCCAGAGTTTAGAAGTCGCAATCAAAAAAGCTCCATCACCGCTTAGCTTAACCAGGGTTCTTGGGACCTCCGGAATAAGTTATCAGCTGACCTGAGCAGCTCAGAGAGGTAAGACAGAGTCCATTTATGTAGTATGTAGAAGAGAAGGCCAAACAGTTTTGTAGTGAAGGATAAATGGTTTAAGCTTCAAAGAAATAAAGGTAGCAGGTGATTTTAAATGCAAATAAATCATACTCAGTGCAAATACACAAAATTAGTAATGAACACTGTAATACAAAGTGAACAAATAAAAAATGGAATACTAAATAGTAATGAGAAAAACATTTGACAAACTACCTTAACTGCTAAATACTTTTAATTTAAAACTTTGTTATTATGTGACAAACCATTTTCCACCACCAATATACGCCTTAGCACTGGGTGGCATGGCGGCCTAGGAGATTCTAGGTTCGAATCCCAATCTGGGAGGACATTCCATGTTCTCTCTGTGTCCATGTGGGTTTCCTCCATTTTTCAGGTTTAAAAACGCTGGGTTCTTGGGACCTTCAGAATCAGTGATCAGCTGACCTGAGGCCCTGAGCGGCTCAGAGAGGTAAGACAGGGGTAAGAGGTAAGACAGAGTCCATTTATGTAGTATGTAGTACATTTTGTAGTATTTACAATATTTCCCAGGTTTCAAAATATGAACCTAAATAAATTAATTAATGAATACTATTTAAATTGAGGGTGGCACGGTGGCTTAGTGGTTAGCAGGATTGCCTCTCAGCAATAGGGATTCCCGGTTCGAATCCCAATATGGGTGGAGTTTCCATATTCTCCCCGTGTCCACGTGGGTTTCCTCCGGGTTCTCCGGTTTCCTCCCACAGTCCAAAAACATGGATCAAGTCAATTGAGTTCTCCAAATTGTGTATGTGTGAGTGAGTGTGTGCCCAGCGATAGATTGGCGCCCTGTCCTGGGTGTATCTGCCCAGCATCCAAAACGTTCTCCCCTGGATGGGCATGGGAACCCCCCCCCCCCCCCCCCCCCCCCGCGACCCTAATATAGGATAAAGTGGAAGATAATGGATGGATGGATATTTAAATTGAGGAAACGTGTCCAGATCTTATACATGTTTTACATAGATTTTTGTGTACTTTAATTGATGCATAGTGCTGATAATGACTCATTAATAATCAAATATTTGCTTGAATGATTTTCATTATGGGTGGCACGGTGGCTTAGTAGTTAGCACGTTCGCCTTTCTACGAATCCCAATCTGGATAGAGTTCCATGTTCTCCTCATGAGCTTCCTTGCGGTTCTCTGGTTTCCTCCCACAGTCCAAAAACATGAATTGCCCCATATAGTGTGTGTTTGTGTGTGTGTCTGTGTGAGTGAGGGTGTTCAGCAATAGATATGCACCCAGCAATAGATTGGCACCCGAAGCGTTCTCCGCTGGATGGGCATGTGCAAAGTTTCAGCTTAACGGGAATAACAGGAAGTGGGTGAAATAGCATTTACAAACTTTTTACCAGACACACAGACAAACAGATGAAGCTAATATAGGGGTGGCAATAATAATAATGTTACTATAAACTTAATAACAGAAGAAGTATTTGTGTTTCCTTTTTATTGGTTAAGTAATATATTGTCTGCTATAGACCTAAAATAATGAGTCATTTGTTAATAGTGAAGCGATGCGTCAATGGTGTCTAAGGCCATTCTTTTGACCTTGGCTCCATTTCCCCCATCATCACTACAAATACTTTAGTATCTTAAACTATGGTTCAATTTGAAAAGACTTTTATACACTTCGGTTCATCATCAATTTAAACCTGAATCCCCAGCGCTGAGAGGTGAACGTGCTAATCACTAAGCCACCGTGCTGCCACAGTGTATATATATATATATATATATATATATATATATATATATATATATATACATATATATATATATATATATATATATATATATATATATATATATATATATATATATATATATATATATATACATATTTATTGTTGCTGTTTTTTTAAATGTTTTTTTTATTTAGTTATAATTTTTAGCTCATATCTATTTATTGTACCTGTAAGCATGTTAAGGTTTGCTGGTCAATTTCGCTGTCGCATTAACGACATTAATGGCATCTTATCTATTATCTAAACCACACAAATAATGCATCATACAAATAAAAATATATTTCAATTTCATGTAGGTAACAGCTAATACGGCGGCACGGTGGCTTAGTGGTTAGCACGTTCGCCTCTCAGCGCTAGGGAGTCCCGGTTCGAATCCCCATTTGGGTGGAGTTTCCATGTTCTCCCCGTGTCTGCGTGGGTTTTCTCCGGGTTCTCCGGTTTCCTCCCACAGTCCAAAAACATGGATCAAGTCAATTGAATTCTAAAAATTGCCCCATATAGAGTGTGTCTGTGTGAGTGAGTGTGTGCCCAGTGATGGATTGGCGCCCTGTCCTGGGTCTATCTGCCCAGCGCCCGAGACGTTCTCCCCTGGATGGGCATGGGGAACCCCACCGCGACCCTAATAGAGGATAAAGCAGGAGATAATGAATGAATGAATAACAGCTAATACATAGGCACCTCTAATGAAAGAAAGCACATACATTTTTTTAAATGTGCTGTAAGTGAGTCATCCAACATCCAACATCATATGTGCAATATTTTATTGCTGTGCAATCTGTTTTTCATTTCGTCTCCCGTCTGTATTATATGGCATGTACATAATTGAGTTGTTTTTTTTCTATTTTATTTTATTTTGTATATTCTGATCTCTATTTCTATTACATTTTACTTTTTTTAAAGCACTTCTTGTAATAGATACATTAGATATACCTTTAAATTTCTCAATTACTGTCACTTCTGCTGCTGAGAAATGTGAATGTCCCCCATTGTGGGAGCAATAAAGGAATATCTTATCTTATCCATCTTATCTTATTTTTATTATTGCACTGTGTTAACTGTGCATGCCAGCTATTCATTTCATAAACATATTTCCCGTAAGGATGTAAATATGTCAGTACAATTAATTCAGTACAAAATCATATGTGAAAATATTACCGCCCCCCTTTAAGAGACCTATTAATAAAATATAGTAGTTGTTGAGAGTAAAGTTATTGCCTTGAGTGTCTACAGTAGAAACTTTAATGAGTCCTATATCCATTTCCTTTTTAACTTAAATATCTCTGAGGTAACACAGATCTTTTGTTAACCTTTAAGAAGGAAAAACTCTTAAAAGGGAAGAAGAAAGCTGTTAAGCTACATGGATTAGTGAATGGTTACAGCAAATAGGTCATCATTTGAAATTACTAGTTAACACAGATAGAGCCATACTAAAGTTAATTTTTTTATTATTTTTATTTTTTTAAACAGAACAGTTAAATATTTGCCATATTCACACATTGTATCCAAACATCATGAGAAAACTGCTAAGACATGCAACAGAAAATCCTAAAGTTTGCAGTTTTAACAAGATTTTTTTTCATATTTGAGGGTTTAAACAATAAAATGTCTCTCTCGTGACCAGAAGTGGGTTTCCTGTAACCTTTGTTCCTGTGGCTCTTTTAGTCTCCAGATTTGAGCTTACGAAGCTATGAGCTCCTAAGTCAAGCCAAGTCAAGTGGACTATGATTTCAACCATATACAGTGTATACAGTGCACAGGGAAATGAAACAACCATCCTCCAGGACCAAGGTGCTCCATAAAACAAATGCTTAACACTTTTGAGGTGTTGCTAATTTCCTGGAGTTGTCGTCAGCTCTTCATCCATGGCTCTGCTGAAGCACTGCGGCTATGATGATAACTGAATGGAACCTGGATTTTTATTGGACTGGCAGTCCTGCTCTCAATGGACTTATATAGTTTCCAATTGTTAAATACAGGTCACCTGATCATCACACAATCTGTACATTAATGTCATATACCGTTGATGCTGCCGGCCGCTCAAGGAGGATGAGTCCCCCACTGAGTATTGGTCCTCCCAAGGTTTCTTCTTTAAGATAACAACATAACAGGGAGTTTTTTCTTGAGACTGTTGTTTCGGCTTGCTCTTTGGGGGTTCAAAGGCTTATAAAACTATAAAGCTGCTTTGTCACAATGTGCTCAAAGAAAATGCTCAACCAGAAAGAGCAAAAATGCTCAACCAGAGAGAATGTTTCAGGCGCTGGGCTAATACACTCAGGACAGGGCGCCGATCTATAACTGGCCATCATCAGCCAGATGAATGGAGTTTGTGACAATCTTCACATTGTGAGTGGAGAGAATGGGGGCAACAAGCAAAGTCCACGAGTGGAGTTCTCAGCAGGTGGCAAGGCACGGGGGGGCGATACAGCGCACGTGGTTCGGGATGCCCACATTTGGCCCACTCTGGAGAGATGACATCCGGGGCTCATGGGCAAAAGGACTCGGAGTCGCATGCAAGTTGACAGAAGGTCATCGGACTCTAGCCCTATCTCATAATTTATGCGCCAGAAATGGCTTCGCCTAATGAACATGTGTGCCTTTTAAAATCTGTAACATATAACAAAGAAGGGGTGGACTTCCTCACCACAACGTTATTAAATGCCTCAAACCATGCACAAAATCTAGTCAGCGCATCTGGAAGAGAGGTCTTACTGTCACAGTAAGGTATTATCCACTAATTGATGTTGCTGTTCTCAACGATTGGCACCCTTAAACGATCTTATTTCTCTTTATCTTCTGTTTAATCCTCTATTAGGATCACAGGGGGTTCCACAAGCCCACCCAGGGAAGAAAGTTTTGTGCAATCCATTGCTTAGCACACATTTACACACAGAGACAAACATTACATGGTGGTAAGTTAGATATTGCCAATTTAAAACTGCCAGTTCACCTTGAATTCATGTTTTTAACTGTGGAAGGAAACCAACATGAAAACATGGGAGCTCCAGCTAGATTGGTATTCAAACCTCGATCTCCAGTGCTGAGAGACTTGATCTAACCACTAAGCCATCGAGCCACCTCGCTTAAATATTATTATAAATAATAATATTTAGTCCTGGGTGTATCTGCTCAGTGCCCGAGATGTTCTCCCCTGGATGGGCATAGGGACCCCCCCCCCCCCCCTCGCGACCCTAAGAGGATAAAGCGGAGGATAATGGATGGATGGAAAATTTATGTTTAAGGAAAGTATTACTTGATATTGCTTTAAGTGCTTGGAAACTTTGGTGTTTTCTGTGTGCATGTCACTGGGGTATATATGAGGTAACTTACACCAACTTTGTCCTCTATTAAAAGGGAAATTTTGTGCTGCCAGGATTAGTAAATAGTTACAAAAAATAGGTCAGCAGCTGGAATTACCAGTTAGAACAATTGGAGCCATTATAAAGAAGTTTTTGCCAGAGGACAAATCCACATATTGTCATTGACATAATGAAGATGATACTAAGAGAGGCAAAATCAAAGACTGCAGTTTAAAGATTTTAGCATCTTGGATATTAACAGTGAGATGCCACTTTCCTAAACACAAGCTTCTAAAATGAGGTACAAAAGAAAGCCCATTATGAAAACCAAGATTGGAATTAAATAGCATTAGCATTACTAGTATCTTGTGTTGTTCTCAGATGAGGCTAAATGAATCAAATAACTTTTTATGGCTAAGTACACCATCATGTTTGGTGACAAAAAAATGTATTTATAAAAATATAAAATATAGAGGTAGGTCATTGGTGTCATGAATTTCATTCAACATTTAGCATTAGCTAGATTGTCTCCCACAGTCCAAACACATGGATCAAGGAAATTTGAATGCACCAAATTGCCCCATATAGAGTGTGTATGTATGTATGTGTGGGAGAGAGTGTCGCCCTGTCCTGGGTGTATCTGCCAAGCACCCTCTCCCCTGGATGGGCATGGGGAACATCCCTCCTGACACTAGTAGAGGAATAAGTGGAAGATAATGGGTGGATGGATAACTACATCATGCTTAGAAAAGTTCACCTTAAAGTTCACAACATATGGAAGGCTGTGGACTATTGTTAATTGTTAGCACCAGTAAAACAGAGTGATACGTACCTGTTTTTGCTTTATATAATATTAGAACATATCCTTAATCAAATTACTCTGTCGGAACTGTTATCAACTGTTGATCTTTCTAATCCTCTTTGTCTGAGGCATCTAAGTCCACCTCAACACCTCCAACACCTTTTCTATTCATTGTGGTTTGAAATGCACAGGCCCGAGACGAAATAACATCATGTTTCACCAGTATGACAATGCAGCTTTTTGATTCAGAAGTTCCTCTTATTCACATTCCAGCCCTTGAAATACAAGCAGTCATCTTACACTATTCTTAAAAACTGTACTCGCTATTTATATCCTTGTATGGTTAAATGTTCTCACAGCTATATGCAAGTACACACATACTCATAGGCCACCATTGTTTATATTGGATCATTAATGATACATGTAGTTCTGAACCAGCTACACTTCTTTTGAAACATTTACACAACATTACTTGTTGTGGCAATACATATTCATGGATATGGGCAGAAAGTAAAACTCGAGTTACGGGGAAAAGGTTTTCTGGAAAAGGCATTGTTTATTGACCCCACCTCTCCTGGTTAGTTTTATCCTTCCAAGGCTCTAAGAGGTTAAGGGTTTTAGTCATTCTTTCATCGTTTGTTCTTGTCAGTCTTTGTTACTATGGAGTGTTTGCACAAGACAAAACTGGGGAACAGATTAGTTGCCCTTAGAACTACTGCACCAACTCGCACAGATGAGTCAGAACCATATGTCCCTACTTTACAAAGAGGCAGACATATCATAATCCTCCTACACAAGTTATACTAAGCTCTACTGACACGGCTTACCAACCCAAGTCATAAATTATCTTATATAGGTGGCAGTTATATCTGGAACATCCACCTATACATGCCTAGATTTGACAGTTATTCAAAGAAACAAACACCCCCTGTCTAGCTCACCATAAGCCACTGGGCGTTGTAAACTAGTCTCAATCTATATCGTTCACCACTGCAAAATTGTGGACTGATAAAATTATGTAATTACACACATTTAACCCATCTATGCAGTAAAACACACATTAAGTGAAGTGGGCACACATGCCCAAAGTGTGCGTACGACGCCCAAGGAGCAATTGAGGTTAGTTACCTTACTTAAGGACACTTTAGCTGTAGTACTCAGTGGGAACAGGACTCAAACTGGGGACCTTTAGATTGCAAGGCTGGTTCCTTAACCACAAGCCTATGACTGCCCCAACTCTGTCCGTAATAATGTGATAAAGTGATTTATTTTGTCTACTGTACTTATACACACAAAATTCAACACATCTGTGTAGTGAAACACACACTAAGTGAAGTGAGCACACATGCTCAAAGTGGTGGGCAGTCTTATATATACGGTGCCCAAGGAGCAATTGGGGATAGGGCACTTCAGTCAAGGTACTTGCTGGAAGCAGGGATCAAACCAGGGACCTTCATGTTGCAAGACTTAACCACAAGCCTATGACTGCCCCAACTCTGTCCGTAACAAAGTGATTTATTTTGTCTACTGTAGACACAGAGGAATGCTCCAAAATTCAACCCAATCCTCCAAAATTCAACCCAATCCTCCAAAATTCAACCCATCTGTGCAGTGAAACACACACACATATATATATATACACTCACTGAGTAAAGTTAGCACACGTGCCCAAAGTGGTGGGCAGTCTTGTCTACAACGCCCAAGGAGCAATTGGGGCTAGGTGCTTTGCCCAAGGAGACTTCAGCCATGGAATTTGTTGAGCGCGGGAATCGAACCACGGACTTTCAGGTCGCATGACTGGTTCCTTAACCACAAGCCTATGACTGCCCCAGCTCTGTAATGCTGTAATGCTGAGACATTTAGCATTTTCCCCATGCCCATCCAGGGGAGAACGTTTCAGACGCTGAGCAGATACAACCAGGACAGTGTGCCAGTCTATCTCTGGACACAATCACTCACA
This sequence comes from Corydoras sp. C115, assembly GCA_019802505.1. Classification (NCBI taxonomy): domain Eukaryota; kingdom Metazoa; phylum Chordata; class Actinopteri; order Siluriformes; family Callichthyidae; genus Corydoras; species Corydoras sp. C115. The sequence continues at coordinate 13,867 of JAFMOC010000098.1, read as the reverse complement.
CACACACAAACACACTTTATATGGGGCAATTTAGAGCATTCATACATTTTGTGCCCTCCTTTATCTTTTTATCAAATACAAAGTTTTAAATGGATTTTTATTTTAAATGGATTATAAATTGCAATTTTAAAAAGTTTCCTCCATCTCTGGAAATTGCATTTCCTGTCGGGTTTCCTCCGGGTTCTCCGGTTTCTTCCTACAGTCCAAAAACATCGATCAAGGTCAATTAAATTCTCCAAATTGCTCCATATATATTCTCCATATAGAGTGTGTTTGTGTGTGTGAGTGTGCCCAGTGATAGATTGATAGATTGACTGTCCTGGGTGTATCTGCCCACCGCCCGAAGTGTTCTCCCCTGGATGGGAACATCCCCCCCCCCCCCCGTGACCCTAATAGAGGATAAAGCGGAAGATAATGGATGGATGGATGGATGGATGTTTGGGGAAATGTGGGTTACAGTGATTGTTTTACATTTGTGCTGTATACTGTGTGTTTGCTGGAATGTGTTTAATAAAAGAGCAATTCTAACAGATTCAACAATACTAACATGATGTGTGTAATCAAGTTTCAATATAAAAGCCTAAAAAATAGAGATTGACCCCGGTAGATCTCGATGACCTGTCCAATGGAAAAGTAGATCTCTACAGCAGGGGTGCCAGAAAAGTGTGGGCACCCCTGCTGTAGAGCATTCAACAGAGAATGTTTCAGGCACTGAGCAGATACACCCAGGACAGGGCGCCAATCCATCACTGGGCACACTTACTCACACAAACACACTCTAAATGGGGCAATTTGGAGCATTAATTTTACCTTGATACATGTCTCTGGACCGTGGGAGGAAGACGCGAACCCGGAGGAAACCCTCGCGGACACGGGGAGAACATGGAAACGCCACCCAGATTGGGATTCAAGTGTGGAATCCCCAGTGCTGAGAGGCGATCATGCTAACCACTCAGCCACTGTGTCACCCATATTTTATATATATACAATTAAATTAAATTTTTTAAACAGTATGGTAAATTTAAATCTGGAAGTCAAATTGGATAATGATCAGGTTTGATAATTCTACAGTGTACCTCATTCTTCTTTAACTACCAACTTGTGTTGTTCTCATTTGAAAGTCAATTTAGATGAAAGGTCTGCTGAATGACTAAATGTAAATGTATTGCCCTGAATGATGGCCTCTTCTTTTCTAAGAACAGGGCGGAATAAGGATGACTAAACTCCCCATAACAGACAGGGACCCACAAGGCTTGATTTAATTTATTTAATCTTAGGCTTAAGGCTTAAGGCTTAGGGATCTCATTTTCTCGTGGCTACACTCCTGGTGACACATAGCACTAGTAATGCACACCTCTAGTAATCTCGGTTGAATTTCTGATGCATGTCTGTTTATATCATATTCACATCATGTTCAGGACCATTTGTATTGTGAGTTTTACTTTGAATACATATTAATGGTCATTTTTTTATAGAGAATCATCAATTGTGAAAGTTCTGAAAGCATTTTGAGAATGGATTATAAAAAAAAAATGTGAATAATCATTTAAATAATATTTCAATTTTCAATCCTATAAGGCAGCAGTAATACATTTACATTTGGTGAAGACGCTTTTAACCAAAGTAACTTGAGTATGAGTATGTCAATTTAGGGATATTTAGGGGTAAAACACAAGGACAGCACCCCTGAAGCAATGGACATTAAGTGTCTTGATCAAGGAACCAAGTGGACAGAATTTTGTAGTTGTTGCTGGTTGTTTTATCATTTTATCTTTATTATAATCCTACTACTAGTCCTAATACTACTTTTAGATAATAAATGAATAAATAAATGAATGAATGATGTGTATAAATCACTGATTTGTGTAATAATGAAATAATGAGTTCACTAATTATTGCTTACCTTGTAACCCTTCACTGCACTCAGTGTATCCGCCTTTTTAACTAGTGTGTAATTATGAGACTTACTAATGAAGAGAATTAAGTAACAAGGTGAAGAACAAAAAGGAATGCCATCTTAACTTTACTTTCATAATATCCATCCATTATCTTCCGCTTTATCCTCTATGAGGTTCGCAGGAGGGTTTCCCATGCCCAACAAGGGGAGAACGTTTCGGGTGCTGGGCAGATACACCCAGGACAGGACGCCAATTCATCGCTGGGCACACACTCACTCACACACACACACACACACACACACAGACACACTCTATATGGGTTAATTTGAAGAATTCAATTGACCTTGATCCATGTTTTTGGACTGTGGGAGGAAATCGGAGAACCCGGAGGAAACCCACGCGAGGAGACACGGGGAGAAAATGGAAAGTTCACTCAGATTGGGATTTGAACCGGGAATCCCTAGCGCTGAGAGGTGAGCATGCTAAGCACTAAGCCACGTGCCACCCACATTGTTTTATCCCTTTATCTTTATTATATTACTACTACTACTTTTACCGATTAGTCATCACAATGAATCATTATTCTTCATCTATCCCTATCCCATGTATTTACAATTACATTTACATTTAATCATTTAGCGGAAGCTTTTATCTTAAGCGGCTTACAAATAACAACAACACAAGTCATTAGTTATGGAAAAAACAGCTACACTGTAGAATTATCAAACCTGATTGTTATTCTATGCCGCCCCATTTTTTAAATTTATATCAGGTGGTTGTGAAGAGTGTTTTGAGTTGTTTCTTAAAGATGCTAAGTGACTCTGCCTTATGGACAGAGTTGGGAAGATGGTTCCACCATTTTGCAGTGGTGAAAAATACAGAGTGAGAATTAACATCACGGTGAGGTGGAATCAACAGGCGACATTCATCACTAGAGCAAAAAGTGAACGAGTTGGAGTGTATTTTGGAAATATAGAGTGAAGGTAAGAGGGGGCAGATCCAGAGATTGTCCTGTAGGTCAGAGTCAGTGTCTTGTACTGAATGCAGCAGCTATAGGGAGCCAATGGAGAGAGAGGAGTAGTGGAGTGACATGAGTTCACTTGAGCTGGTTGAACAAAAGTTGGGCTGCAGAGTTTTGAATCATTTGTAGAGGTCTCATTGTGCAAGCTGGAAACTCACGCTGACAAGGGGAGAACATCCACCCAACTCCACCCAAATTGGGATTCGAAACGGGAATCCCTAGCACTGAGAGGCGAACATGCTAACCACTAAGCCACTGTGCCGCCGCCTATAATATCCAATCCTAACATATATCCCTATAATAAACCAATTATTAATATTGTACATTTCTTGTCACTCTCATTTAAAATCACAGCATCTTCACAGCTTTCTCTCCTGCCTTTTGGTCAGAGCTACCTTTTCTAAACTGTACAACACTGCAGGTCTCACTATAATTATATAAAATATTTGACATTTATTTGACAATCATTAATGGATAAAGCTGTAATTAAAAACATTACCAACATAATTTACAGCATGAATTAAATAATGATATTGTGGCATCCGCCACTAGAGAGGGTAGGGGGCACACACTCACTCGCTGGGCACACACTCACTCACACAAACACACTCTATATGGGGCAATTTGGAGAATTCAATTTACCTTGATCCATGTTTTTTGGAATGTGAGAGGAAACCGGAGAACCCGGAGGAAACCCACGAGGACACAGGGAGAACATGGAAAGTCCACCCAGATTGGGATTCAAACCAGGAATCCCTAGCGCTGAGAGATGAACGTGCTAAACAACTAAGCCACCATGCCGCCCACTTTCATGATATATTATAATAAAATTATAATGCCAACATAATTGAAGTTGGCTTCTTGCAAAACTTTAGTACAATGCCGTTAGTAACCATTTAATTTATTTTGATTTATTGCTTTATTGTTTACTTGTCATTTGCCACTCATTCCATTTTTATGTTCTTAACACATCTAATAACAGTTACGCCCTAAACCTCGAGAACAAACTTTAATCTGAGTGTTGAGTCAGTCTCATCAACCATACCAAGACTGTATAAGTTGCACACATAGCCACTCCCAGAACAAGTAGTAATATTACTACAAAGATAATTATGATCCTTTGCATAATCCAAATGTGACATATTTTGTTTATCCAAATGAGAATCACAATAGGGCGTCACGGTGGCTTAGTGGTTAGCACGTTCGCCTCTCAGCGCTGGGGATTCCCAGTTCAGATCCCAATCTGGGTTTTCATGTTCTCCCCACGTCCGCATGGGTTTCATCCATAGATTAAGGTCAAGTGAATTTTCCAAATTGCCCCATATAGTGTATGTGTGAATCTGTGTCTGTTTGAGTGAGTGTGTGCCCAGTAATAGATATGACTTAAATTTACTTTTATTTAACCAGCTATTTTATTTTTGACTGAAAACGACACAGGCATCTCACGGGAGATAATATGATGATGTACAAGAGGCATGATTGTGGAAAAAAATATTTCTCAGCTTTTATTCACATTTGAACAAAAAGTGGCATGTCCAAAATTATTCATACCTTTCTCAATAATTAATAGAAAAGCCTTTATTGGCTATTACAGCAATCAAACGCTTCCTGTAATTGCTGACCAGCTTTTTGCATGTCTCCACTGGTATTTTTGCCCATTCATCTTTAGCGATGAGTTCCAACTCTTTGAGGTTGGAGGGTCTCCTTGCCATCACCCTGATCTTTAGCTCCCTCCACAGATTCTCAATTGGATTCAAGTCAGGACTCTGGCTGGGCCACTGCAAAACGTTAATGTTTTTGTCTGCAACCATTTCTTCACCACTTTTGCTGTGTGTTTTTGGCTTGACTGTGTGTGTATGTATGTATATATATATACTGTTTGGAGGGTGATGGGGATAATCCAAAAATCAATGTTTATTCCATTACACCCGTGATGAACCTATGCACTAATTTTCTAAGACATCTGTGAATGTTTGCTGTTTTTCTCCAGGCAGCACATCTAAAACAGTTCGTATTTGTAAACTGGAAAGAATGTTAGTGTTGACTTTTGCTTTTTTTTATATCCGATGGCGGTATTAGACAATGAGTTAAAGTCTATGTTGCAACAATATGCAAGCTTTGGTGACTTATATTTGGTTATCAGAGCTTCTAGAAAATCTGTTTTGACAAAGCGAACACATCTTAGCTAATAACATATTAGTTTAAGGATTAAGTTCAATACACAATGACAAAACCAGGACAAATACAAAAACAAAGTCCATTACAGGAGTGCAAAGGGCACTGGGGATGGGCATGGGGGATACACCCATCTTGGATAGAACGTTTCGGGCACTGAGCAGATACATCTAGAATAGGCAATCTATCGCTGGGTACACTCATTCTCAAAGCCACAAACACAAATACACTCTATTTGGGGCAATTTAGAGCATTTAATTTACCTTGAATCCATGTTTTGGGACTGTGGGAGGAAACTGGCAGACCCTGAGGAAACCCATGTGGACACGAGAAGAACATGGAAATTTCACTATTCCACTATACTATAATATATATATATATATATACTCCGTCTATTTGGAAATTTTAAATGTCATTTAGCTAGCTATTCTAATATTATAAATATTTTTTACATAAATTGTTCATTACAAAAATTTTATTATGAAAATTCAAAAATGCTGAAATGTGTAAAGACAAAACTTTTTTTTAATGATGTAAAGCTTGAAGATATTACTTAGTATTTTTTCTTTTCTCAAATAGAAAGTTTTATGATGTACAGTATATACTGCATTGTAGATGAAATGTAATACTAAGTTTAATTACTTTATTATTTACAAAAACAGATACATTAAAGTTGTCATAGTATTGATTAGGAAATCACAGGAGTAATAAAAAAAATGTGTAGTGTTGAGGAGGTGGTGATATTTTCATAACATATAAACATGTGTAAAATAGGCACCTAAGAATAAATATCTATATTTTTTATTAAGTCATGGTTATATTTTGATAATGATGTAAGAAGACTTCAAATTGAACATATTTATATTTTATTTTAAAGATTATCAAATTTTTAAATCAAATGCTAGTGGCTTAGTGGTTAGCATGGCCAACGCTCAGCACCGGGGGTCCAGGTTCGAATCCTAGTCTGGGTGGCGATTCCATGTTCTCCGTGTCCACGTGGGTTTCTTCAGGATTCTCTGGTTTCCTCCCATAGTCCAAAAACATGGATTCAAGGTAAATTGAACACTATAAATTGCCCCATATAGTGTGTTTGTGTGTTTGAGTGAATGTGTGCCCAGCGATGGAGTGGCGCCCTGTCCTGGGTGTATCTGCCCAGTGCCTAAAACTTTCTCCCCTGGATGGGCATGGGGAACCTCTACCACGGCCCTAGTTGCTAGTCTGAAAATATTTTTAATTTATTCAAATATACTGGTTATTGAGGCGGGTGGGACGGTGGCTTATTGGTTAGCACATTCTCCTCTCAACAGTAGGCATTCACAGTTCGAATTCCAATCTTGGTGGTGTCTCCATGTTCTCCCCGTGTCCACGTGGGTTTCCTCTGGGTTCTCCGGTTTCCTCCCACAGTCCAAAAATGTTAAATCAAGGAAAATTGAACTCTCTAAATCGCCCCATATAGAGTGTATTTGTGTGTCTGTGTGAGTGTGTGCTCAGCGATAGATTGGCACTCTGTCCTAAATGTATGTACCCAGCGCCGAAACGTTCTCCCCTGGATGGGCATGGGGAACCCCCTTGTGACCCTTGTAGAGGATTATGGGGAAGATAATGAATGAATGAATGAATGAATGAATGAATGAATGAAATGCTAGTCTGAAAAGATTTTTAATTTATTAAAATATACTGGTTATTGAGGCGAGTTAAAAACCAGACTCAGGTTTTGGGGCTTAGTGAACTTTAAAAAATAAAAAAGTAATGTGCAGTCTTTTATGCCTTAACCAATAGACCGTAATGTTTCTGTGCCTCTTGTGAGCATGTTTGCTAACGGGGTCGAACGAAAGCTTCCCGTGACTCCAATTCCCAGCATACACCGGTGTTCACTTCTGACAACACCACACTGTCAGACTGATTCTGCATAAATACACCAGCTGCCTTAGATCACAACACGGCCTCGACATCGCAATAATCTTTTTTAAGCATTGCTTAGGATTAATGATCAAAGTTCCTCCTCGACCTCCATATGCTTTAATTCAACTTTACACCCAGTCGCCGAACTTCTGCTGTGAACGGTGACGGCAGGTAAGCGAACCGTGTTGTCTTGTTCCAAATGCGTCCTCATTTGCCATAGAGTGCACTAAGAAGGGTGTAGGCGGTATCCTGTTATAGCATCTGTGTACGGATATCTTCAGGGAGCGTTACTCCGTTTGGTATTCTTCCTAAGGCTCATTTTCCTGAATTTCACCGTAGCTTTTGCTTGTGTTATTTATTAGTCTGTTCGTCGGGTTACTTTTGAAATTAACTTTAGAATTTGAAACTCTCTGTTGCTACGAGTAAATTGTAAAATCGCTTGTACTTGGGCAGCTTTAAACATGAGATCCGGATTGACAGGTTTTAAGATTATCTTGGATTTATATTAGTATTACTTTAGTATTGTTGTAGTCATCCCCAAAGGAGTAACCGTCACCATGGTTACACGATGTTTCAATCAAAACACACTCTTACACAGATAGTGTTGGATTTCGGAAAGCTTATGATTGGCTGTGTCTAAATCCGATCAACAGGTCAGGTTTGATGAATTTACAGTGTAGTTGGTTTTCTGCATAGTTTCTGACTTGTAATGTTCTCATTTCTTTGGATAAAAGCGTCTGCTAAATGTAAATGTAACAGGTCACTTTAGGCTACTAAGTAGTGCATTTCTACCTATGATGTCTATAGACTGGATACTTAAACCCATCCATCCATTATCTTCCGCTTTATCCTATATTAGGGTCGCGGGGGCGCTGGGCAGATACACCCAGGACAGGGTGCCAATCTATCGCTGGGCACACACTCACTCACACAGACACGCACACTCGATATGGGGCAATTTGGAGAACATGAACATCAACTGACAGAACATCAATTGACTTGATCCATGTTTTTGGACTGTGGAAGGAAGAACCCGGAGGAAACCCACGCACACACGGGGAGAACATGGAACCTCCACCCAGATGAGGTTTCGAACCAGGAATCCCTAGCGCTGAGAGACGAACGTGCTACCCAATAAGACCATAAGACACCGTGCCCGGATACTTAAACCCTTATATTTTATTACATGTCAATGTGACCGTTCATCAGTTTGAGTCCGCGTGGGTTTCCTCCGGGTTCTCCGGTTTCCTCCCATAGTCTAAAAACATGGATTCAAGATATAGAATGTGAAAAATATAAAGAAGGGTTGCGGGGGCGCCGGGCAGATACACCCAGGACAGGGTGCCAATCTATCGCTGGGCACACACTCACTCACACAGACACGCACACTCTATATGGGGCAATTTGGAGAACATGAACATCAACTGACAGAACATCAATTGACTTGATCCATGTTTTTGGGCTGTGGGAGGAAACCGGAGAACCCGGAGGAAACCCACGCGGACATGGGGAAAACATGGAAACTCCACCCAAATGGGGATTCGAACCAGGAATCCCTAGCGCTGAGAGGCAAACGTGCTAACCACTAAGCCACCGTGCCGCCCGCCCGGATACTTAAACCCTTATATTTTATTACGTGTCAATGTGACCGTTCATCAATTTGAGTCCTCGTGGGTTTCCTCCGGGTTCTCCGGTTTCCTCCCATAGTCTAAAAACTTGGATTCAAGATATAGAATGTGTTTGCGTGTGTGTGTCTGTGTAAGTGAGTGTGCCTGGCGATAGATTAGTCCAAAAACATGAATTCAAGGTCAATTTAATGCTCTAAATTGCCCCATATAGAGTGTGTGTCTGTGTAATTGAGTGTGCCCAGCAATAGATTGGCACCCTGTCCTGGGTGTATCTGCCCAGCCTGAAACGTCCTCCCCTGGATGGGCATAGGGAACCACCCCCCTCCCACCGCATAACCCTAGTAAAGGATTAAGTGGAAGATAATGAATGTAATGCTAGTCAGAAAATATTTTTTATTTATTAAAATGTACTGGTTATTGAGGCAGGTGGCACGGTAGCACGTTTGCCTCTCAGTGCTGGGGATTCAGGTTCGAATCCCAATCATGAAACATAGGTTCCATGTTCTCCCTGTTACCACAAGCTACCATGCTGTTCTTAACCCGTAGCATCATTGATGTAATTTTTTGTAACATAATAGGAGGGTTAATTGCATTATAATCAAGACAGTACATTACAGTTTAATTCATTCATTCATTCATTATCTTAATCCTCTACTAGGGTCGCAGGTGGGTTCCCCATACCCACCCCAAGGAGAACGCTTCGGGTACTGGGCAGATACACCCAGGACAGGGCGCCACTCCATCACTGGACACCCTCATTCACACAGATACACACACACTTAATTTAGAGCATCCAGTTTCCCTTGAATCCATGTTTTTGGACTCATCAACATTGTAGATATCATCAATAGATTGACGCCCTGTCCTGGGTGTATCTGCTCCTTTGTTGCTCCATGGTGCATTTGGAGGAACAGGAGGAATGAGTCTCTTGTATCTGACCAGGGTGTGGTGCAGTGTGTGGGAGGCATTGTCCATAATTGCCTTCAGCTTAGACAGCATCCTTCTCTCTGATACAACCCTCAGCGAGTCCAGCTCCACACCCTCAACATCACCAGCCTTACGGAGCACTTTATTTAGTCTGTTAACATCGGCCACCTTCAACCTTCTGCCTCAGCATGAAACAGCATACAGGATAGCACTCGCCACCACAGACTCATAAAAGAAAATATATATTATATAAATATTATAGGGCGGCACGGTGGCTTAGTGGCTAGCATGTTCTCCTCTCAGCGCTAGGGATTCCCGGTTCGAATCCCAATCTGGGTGGAGTTTCCATGTTCTCCCCATGTCAGCATGGGTTTCCTCCGGGTTCTCCGGTTTCCTCCCACGGTCCTAAAACATGGCTCAAGGTGAATTGAATTCTCCAAATTGCCCCACATAGAGTGTGTTTGTGTGAGTGAGTGTGTGCCCAGTGATGGATTGGCACCCTGTCCTTGGTGTATCTGCCCAGTGCCCAAAAAGTTCTCCCCTGGATGGGCATGGGGAACCCCCCTCCCCTTACGACCCTATTAGAGGATAAAGAGGAAGATAATGGATGGATAAATATTATATAAATAATATATATTAGATAGAAAAAAAATATATAACATATATTAATCATAATTGCCCCCTTTGGCTCCCTTGTACCTCAAAAAACTTGCTAGATGGGTGCTTTAGTAAGAGTACAGTAGGGGTGAAATAGAGGATAACATGGACAGAGTTGCTTTGTAGACAGTACCATGATGTCTAGTAATTTAAGATGTAAATATTATTCTAGATTACATTGTATCAGTCAACTGAGTAACAGCTGACGTTTATGAAAACAGCTGAACAATTATTACAAATCTTAAAACCTGCCATGAAACCCTCAATAAAGTTCTTCAATAACTCCAAGCTCTTAAAGGAGACATTAAGCTTAACATTGATTAAAAAAAACAACAACATTTAATTAAATGGAGGACTGATGGTTAAATGTAAAAGTAATGTCGCTGCGATGACCTTTTAATGTTTGTATTATGTAAAGGGGAGCATTATTATGAAAAAGACACAAAATGTTAATTGAGAGTAAACTAAACCTTAATTTGAGTTAAAACTGAAACTGTTCGAGTGTTCTGCTGCTGTATTTCTTCTTAATTACCTTTCTGTTAGATGTACCAAATATAATGTTATGAAACACCTTTTATTTATTAGCCTTTCATCAATTTGCAGGACCATTATAGCAGCTCCATTACAAGTATAAACAGTTTAAAAGTATCACTCTTGTTACATAAGACTCCTTAACCTTGTATCCTGTATCCGTTAGCTTGGACAGTGATGTAATAAGACCCGGGATTATGTACCAAACATCTAATGTCAGCAGATTACACAAGGAAACTTAAAAAGAAACGTAACAGTTGGAATATTTTCTGTCTTCAATTGCTTAACTTCTAAAGATGTAAGATGTTTGGAGATTTGCTCATGCTGCTTTAGAATTGGTGTACGGTGATACAATCAGCGAGTGGCGGCTCGTTTGACAAGAGGACATTCGAAACCCTGTTATAGTTACACCTTTGAAAGTGATAAGAGTGGATGTGGTGAATGCAAGCTGAATAGATAACCACTGGAACTCAATACCCAGCTCAAGTTTTTCTATTATTAGGTATTGAGTGGGTCAAAGGTCAAACTAGGTTTCTGTTTTATGTTCGAACATCAGTTTCATCATCATCATAAATGTAAAGGCACAAAAAAAGCCTCTAAATTGCAGGAGAGGATGAACTTTGTAACATCCTATCAATTTCACAACTAATACCATGTCATGCTGTATCAGGCCTCCCTCGGATATAATGGCAAAAAAAGGCCAGGAATTAATTAGAAACTTAAATAATTAACCGAGACAAAAACTGCTGTGTTGATACATTTTAAAAATGGCAAGAATATTAGATTTCAAGGAAAATTATTTCTGTCCCAATAGAATTCACACAAATAAAGTTAAATTATGTGTCACAATATAAAACAAGAAAATGTCACTTTTCATTTAATTTGTTAAATGAAAAGTGCTCGGGGGCCAAAAGCTACTGTTATAAAACACAATTACCTTCATTTTTTAAATGGCAGTGTAACTGACTACAATAACCTCAGACGTAAATGACTCTAAGGATCCAACTCTTTCATATCTGGAGAGTCAGAGAACATGAAATAAACTGTTAAGAATACCGTAAATTTAGGGTATTTAATTTACGTTTAAGGTCAAGCGGCTCCTCTGACACGTTTATGTTGTCATCAGCACCTCTGTAGTGTATAGATTTTAAAATAAAATTTCTAAATTGCAGGAGAGGATGAACTTTGTGTCATCCTATCAATTTCAGAACCAATACCATGTCATGCTCCATCAGGCCTCTTGGTTACATACTCTATATAGAACACAACTAAATTAGACATGACTTTAATTGTACATGTATGATCGCATGATATTCCTGTAGTGGCTAGAAAACCACAAATTGTTCCTCCATGCCACAACACACTTTAAGAATGCCAATTCACGTCACTTTCCCATAATCCTTCTTTACTCTTATGGATTAAGAGAGACGTTTAAGTAGTTCTTTGTAAACTCCGCCCCTGAAAATGTGCCGTCAGTTGAAAACAAAATCATGGATTGCCAAACTATCTCTTGTTATAATAACACAGAAATCTAACTATTAATTCAGAAAACATTTGGTACCACTTTACCTAAATTATTATCTAATATATTTTAATGCATTAGGAACACATTTATACAGCTTTATAAAATAAGTCCTAAAGTCCTAAGCTTTTGTTAATGTCCATAGATGTACATAACCACACTTATAAAGTGTTATAAGAACATGCCATAAAGGCTTTATAACACAAATGGGCATAATGCATTATAAATTATATATTTATAACATATATAATATTTATATTTGTAATATATATAAACATTTGTAATATATATAAACTGTTCGTTTACTCATTATAGAGACCAGCGACATAAAGCCTTATATCATTTGAGTGTAAATTTTACTTAAATGTAAAGGTTTTTTACATGACTAAATGTAAATGTTTTTCCTGAACATGACTTTATAAGTGCTCATAACTGTTTATAAGCTCTCTTTACATGTGTAAAGTAAATTGTGGTCCTTAATTACCGCTTGGGCGGTAACCACGGTGGCTTAGTGGTTAGCACATTCGCCTCTCAGCACTAGGGATTCCCGGTTCGAATCCCCATCTGGGTGGAGTTTCCATATTCTCCCCGTGTCCGTGTGGGTTTCCTCCGGGTTCTCCGGTTTCCTCCCACAGTCCAAAAACATGGATTAAGTCAATTGAGTTCTCCAAATTGTGTTTGTGTGCATGTCTGTGTGTGTAAGTGTGTGCCTAGCGATGGATTGGCGCCCTGTCCTGGGTGTATCTGCCCAGCACCCGAAACTTTCTCCCCTGGATGGGCATGGGGAACCCCCCCGCGACCCTAATATAGAATGAAGCGGAAGAGAATGAATGAATGAATGAATAATTACCGCTTTGAAAGAGACTGTATACATAGTAGTACATAATGATTTATAAAAGCTTATAAATGCTCTTTACAGACTTTAAGTGACCTCATCATTTTTTAAGTAACAACGTCTAAACATTGAAAAAATATAGTTCATATTATAATGCATTATGTCACTTTGGGTTCTAAAGCCTTATATCACATCTTTATAACAATTTATGACTTTTATTATGAATATCTATGTACATTAACAAAGGCTTATGACAAATGCATTCATAAGCTTTATATAGGGGGGCATGGCACGGTTGCTAGTGGTTAGCGCGTTCGCTTCTCAGCTGGTTCTCTCCCGGTTCGAATTCCAATATGGGTGGAGTTTCCATGTTCTCCCCATGTCCGTGGGGGGTTCCTCCAGGTTCTCCAGTTTCCTCCCACAGTCCAAAAACATGGATCAAGGTCAATTGCCATATATAGAGTGTTTGTGTGTGTCTGTGTGAGTGAGTGTTTGCCCAGCGATAGATTGGTGCCCTGTCCTGGGTGTATCTGCCCAGTTCCCGAAACAGAGCTGGAAAAATTATACTGTATATAATTAAAATATCATGTAAAAGTTGAATAATTTCCATCATTCCATTCAAAAAGTTGAACTTTCATAGATTCCAGATTCAGGGTCCACAATTTAAACAATTTCAAATATTTATTTGTTTATTTTTTCATCATTTTGACTTCCAGCTCATAAAACTATGAATTGAATAAAAATTTGAAGTTTTAATACTGTGGATAAATC
>JAFMOC010000978.1:17500-54805 GCA_019802505.1 Corydoras sp. C115 | reverse complement strand
AAACCCGGGGAATCTCCAGCGCTGGGGGAAAACATGCAAACCACTGAGCCCCCAAACCGCCCCTGACCCCAAAATTTTTTATCAAAATTTATAGATAATTGATGCCCAGCTAAAAAATGGGCCCTGTCCGGGGTTATCCCCCCAGCGCCAAAAAACCCCCCCCCCCCTTTGGATGGCTTGGGGGGTCATTGGGAGAACATGGAAACCCCAACCCAGATTTGGATTTGAACCGGATCTCCGCGCTGGGGGGGGGGAGGGGGGGGGGGGGGAGGGAGAACATCTCACCACTAAGGCACCGTGCCGCCCGAGTCTTTTATTCACTTTTAAGGTATGTAAGACTCCTATTTACCTGACTCTCACGCTTTTGCTTGGTGGAAGATCGGGAGTTGCCCAAGGAAACCCAGCCAGAATAAACTGCAATAAACTGGCCAGCACTGTCCTGGTGTATCTGCCCATTGCGCCGAGAACACTTCCTCCCTTGGATGGACATTGGGCACCTTATTGGTGGTCCATTGGGAGAACATGGAAACTTCACCCCAGATTGTGTGTGGATTTGAACCGGGGAATCTCACAGCGCTGAGAGGAGAACATTGCCTAACCACTAAGCCACCGCCCCCCCACCCCTGAGGCAATACATTGTATCATAATTTGATAGATTAAATTTGATGCCCAGGCAATAAAATGGCGCCCTGTCCTGGGTGTATCTGCCCAGCGCCTGAAACCTTCTCCCTTGATGGACATTGGATGGTCATTGGAGAACATGGAAACTCCACCCAGATGGGGATTTGAACAGGAATCTCCAGCGCTGAGAGGAGAACATGCTCACCACTAAGCAAACCATGCCGCCCAACGAGGACTTTTATCACTTTTGATCAGAGTTGTAATGATCTCAAAATTTACCTGACTCTCACGCTTTTGCTTTGTGGGAAGATGCGGAGTTCCAGAGGAACCCAGCCAGACTCAAGGAGATATGTAAATCTCCCCCAAATTCTACACCGCTGCCTGTCTAGGAATCAAAACCAGGTTTTGCTTGCTGTGAGGCAACCTGTGCCATCACATCTCACTTCTGTTGGGTTATTTAAACATGGCTGTTGTACTTGAGCATCTGTAACTATTCTGAATACGCTGATTCTACCCGGCGTGCATGCTGAATGCTGATGGTTTAATCAGAACATTAGGTCTCGGTGGATCGTCATGGAAAAAAAAGCCACTTGCTTCTCAGTTTTCTTCCCGTATCTAATACACTCCTGAATGGACCACTGCAGATGAAAAAGGGTGGCTTGGAATGGGTCGTGAGGTGTCATTACATCGATGGAATTTAATTCCGTGATTATATTTCAAAGCAGCTGGTCGGGCTCGCACCGTAGCCTCTGCAGGGGTAATAAATTGGTCCGGGTGCATAAGTGAAGCTTCATTTTACTTCCAGACCTAATGAACTCTTGTTCGGTTACATCACACACACATTCCTTGCTTGGCCTTATAGCTTTCACGCCGACTCTTGGTCAGACTCCCGACACGCAGTCAGACTGCAGATGTGATGCATTCCGCATTACAGAACCCAAGATGGGATTCTTTATCACGGGGCAAAAAGCAATTGGCAAAATGACGTGGTTTAGTGGGAACTTCTCGGTAATGATCTGAGCGCAGTGAGCAAGTGAATGCAATTTTCACAAAGGCTGTAAAAACCAAGCAATACATCCATCCATCCATCCATTATCTCCTGCTTTATCCTCTATTAGGGTCGTTGGGGGGTTCCCCATGCCCATCCAGGGGAGAAGGTTTCGGGCGCTGGGCAGATACACCCAGGACAGGGCGCCAATCTATCACTGGGCACACATTCACTCACACAAACACACTCTATATGGGGCAATTTTCATTCATTCATTATCTTCTGCTTTATCCTCTATAAGGATCGTGGTGGGGTTCCCCATGCCCATCCAGAGGAGAACGTTTCGGGCGCTGGGCAGACACACCCAGGACAGGGCACCAATCTATCACTGGACACACACTCAAACACACAGACACGCACACAAACACACTCTACATGGGGCAATTTGGAGAACTCAATGCATATTTTTGATGCATATTTTTGGACTGTGGGAGGAAACCGGAGAACCCGGAGGAAACCCACGTGGACACGGGGAGAACATGGAAACTCCACCCAGACTGGGATTCGAACCGGGAAACCCCAGTGCTGAGAGGAGAACATGCTAACCACTAAGCCACCGTGCCACCCCTATGGGGCAATTTGGAGAATTAATTTGACCATGAGGCATGTTTTATGGACTTGGGGAGAAAACCGGAGAACCCGTAGGAAACCCACGTGGACACGGGGAGAACATGGAAACTCCACCCAGATTGGGATTGGAACCGGGAATCCCTAGTGCTGAGAGGAGAACATGCTAACCACTTAGCCACCGTGCCACCCCTATGGGGCAATTTGGAGAATTCAATTGACCAGGCATGTTTTTTGGACTGGGGGAGGAAACCGGAGAACCCGTAGGAAACCCACGTGGACACGGGGAGAACATGGAAACTCCACCCAGATTGGGATTGGAACCGGGAATCCCTAGTGCTGAGAGGAGAACATGCTAACCACTTAGCCACCGTGCCACCCCTATGGGGCAATTTGGAGAATTCAATTGACCAAAAAAAACAGGCGTGTTTTTTGGACTGGGGGAGGAAACCGGGAATATGGAAATCTGTGTTTTTGTTTGGTTTCAGAGGCTGGAAAACGGGAAGAGTGTGAAGTCCTGATGCGAAAAGCACAAAAGAGTGACGGTTCAAAATGTATGGCTTCGTTCGGATGACGCCAAACGCTTCTCTGTGTGAAAGTAATAAGTGGAAACTTGTATTTTCGTCTCCAGAAGAATTGAAAGGAGTTGTATTCTGTACGGCTGGCGTGGCTGCTGCCAGGCTTTTGTTGGCACCGGAGTCTTCGGATCTAAATGCTTTTGTCAGGGGAGATTTGGGAGATTGCAGCTGACTCTGCTACAAATTGCTTGTGTCGTTGGATAATTAAATATTTGAACATAGTGTCTCTCCGGCCGGCGCTCTCATGCTGACTGTACGCCGTATTTGCCATTAGCTCGCTTTCTACCTGCCACCCTGCCCGCATTGTTCCCTCACACGCCAGTTTAATAACCAGCTGCAGACGTGGGGGAGGCGCTCTCACGAGGCACCACTTCTGGATCTGGGTTGCGAGTCTTACCTTTTGAAGGTTATTGGCTTTAGAGGGCTGTGATTTGATGCTGTGTGTGTGTGTGTGTGTGTGTGTGTGTGTGTGTGTGTGTGTGTGTGTGAATGGTAAGCACTGGTATACCAATGTGTATTGGGCATGCTCACCACATTTCTGCTTTGACCCCTGACCCGCCGTTGGGGCGTTTGGACATCACACTTCCACAAAGCTGTGTTGTTGGGGAGTGACGGGGACTTTATCCTCTATTAGGGTCACGGGGGGGGGTTCCCCATGCCCATCCAGGGGAGAACGTTTCGGGCGCTGGGCAGACACCCAAAACAGGGCGCCAATCTATCACTGGACACACACTCACTCACACAGACACACTCTATATGGGGCAATTTGGAGAACTCAGTTGACTTGATCCATGTTTTTGGACTGTGGGAGGAAACCGGAGAACCCGGAGGAAACCCACACAGACACGGGGAGAACATGGAAACTCCACCCAGATGGGGATCCAAACCGGTGAGCCCTAGCGCTGAGAGGAGAACGTACTAACCACTAAACCACCATGCCGTCCCCACACAGAGTGTCTATCCATCCATTTATTTCTGCTTTATCCTCTACTAGGGTCGCCAGAGGGGGGTTCCTCATGCCCACCAGGGGAGAACGTCTCGGGCGCTGGGCAGATACACCCAGGACAGGACACCAGTCTATCGCTGGGCACACACTCACTCACACAGACACACTCTATATGGGGCAATTTGGAGAACTCAGTTGACTTGATCCATGTTTTTGGACTGTGGGAGGAAACCGGAGAACCCAGAGGAAACCCACGCGGACACGGGGAGAACATGGAAACTCCACCCAGACGGAAATACCAAGTGCTGAGAGGCGAACGTGATAAGCCTGCCTCCCCCTGTTTTTCCTTCACAAAAAAAACCCAAAAAAAACAAAAAAAAACAAAAACCGAACGACCGGCGTCATTAGCAACTGATGCGCTGATTATATATTCGAGAGTCAGATCAAATAAAATTCCATAGCCCCACCGGCATCGGGGAAGACAGCCAGGCTAATTAGAAGTGAAGAGCGGAATGGGCTGTACAGGCCAGTGATCTCTGAGAAAGGGAAGCGGGAGAGAGGAGAGCCAAGGTTGCACCGGGAGAGGCCCCGAGAACGTGTGCAATTAAAGCTGAGAGGGATTTCTTCAAGGATCCGGCTTCAAAAGCGCAGGAAACAGCCCGGTGTGGTGTGCGCTTTGCAGATACTGACCGAGACTCCGGATTTCCGTTCCACCGCTCAGCCTGTTGACTTAGCAGAGTTGTTTGAATTCACCGCCGGCTCCGGTTCCGTGGAAAGAAGAAGCGCGGTACACTCTGTGTGGGGACGGCACGGTGGCTTAGTGCTTAGCACGTTCTCCTCTCAGCGCTGGGGATTCCCGGTTCGAATCCCTATCTGGGTGGAGTTTCCATGTTCTCCCCGTGTCTGCGTGGGTTTCCTCCGGGTTCTCCGGTTTCCTCCCACAGTCCAAAAACATGGATCAAGTCAATTGAATTCTCAAAAATTCAATTCAAGTCAATTGAGTTCTCCAAATTACCCCATATAGAGCGTGTATGTGTGTGGAGTGATAGATTGGCACCCTGTCCTGGGTGTATCTGCCCAGCGCCTGAGACGTTCTCCCCTAGACGGGCATGGGGAACCCCACCGCGACACTAATATAGGATAAAGTGGAATATAATGGATGGATGGATATATTTATTTGAGTTCTCCAAATTGCCCCATATAGAGTATGTCTATGTGCGTGAGTGTGTGCCCAGCGATAGATTGATGTCCTGACCTGGGTGTATCTGCCCAGCACCCGAAACGTTCTCCCCTAGACGGGCATGGGGAACCCCACCGCGACACTAATATAGGATAAAGTGGAATATAATTGATGGATGGATATATTTATTTGAGTTCTCCAAATTGCCCCATATAGAGTATGTCTATGTGCGTGAGTGTGTGCCCAGCGATAGATTGATGTCCTGACCTGGGTGTATCTGCCCAGCGCCCGAAACGTTCTCCCCTAGATGGGCATGGGGAACCAAACCGTGACCCTAGTAGAGGATAAAGCGGAAGATAATGGATGGATGGATATATTTCTTTGAGTTCTCCAAATTGCCCCATATAGAGTATGTCTATGTGCGTGAGTGTGTGCTCAGCGATAGATTGACGTCCTGACCTGGGTGTATCTGCCCAGCACCCGAAACGTTCTCCCCTAGACGGGCATGGGGAACCCCACCGCGACACTAATATAGGATAAAGTGGAATATAATGGATGGATGGATATATTTATTTGAGTTCTCCAAATTGCCCCATATAGAGTATGTCTATGTGTGTGAGTGTGTGCCCAGCGATAGATTGGCGTCCTGACCTGGGTGTATCTGCCCAGCGCCCGAAACGTTCTCCCCTAGACGGGCATGGGGAACCCCCCCCCCCCCCCCACCGCGACCCTAATATAGGATAAAGTGGAAGATAATGAATGAATGAATGAATGAAAAACAGGGGTCTGTGCGTCTCCGATTGTTCCGTGTGCGAGCGAATAACCGGGGGGCGGGGGCGGGGAGGGGGGGGGTGAGATGGGAGTAAATCAATGGCGTGTGAAACGGGGGGATCGTGCCGTCTTAAATCTCAGCCCCGTTTTAATTAAAGCAATCACATTTCACTCGCAGATAATCAAGTAAGCAAAAGTTGCCGTCCATTTGGTGTCATGCCTAATTTTCTAGCCATTACTGTCTTCAGCTGCCAGCCATTAAAGGGAAGTTTATTTTTAAGCATGTCCCCTCTCCTGAAATCAGCCCCGGACGCATAGCGCCGGCCGACGCCGAGCTTAGTGTGACTAATTGCATAATTTGCTATTTGTTTGAGACCGGGGAACACGGGAATTGCTTTAGGCCTCGGTTTATACAAATGGCATATGGACCTCTCCTCACCCTTCTATTTCATTCCCCAGTTCCTTATGCTAATGGCTATGACTTTGTGTTGTTTTACACGCCGTGTTTATATCCCTCCACGCTACCAACGACCCGGGGTGAGAAGAGGCACAGCCACCCCGCCTGAGCCAACCGCCGGTTTGTAAGCAAACGGTCGGCATTATTATGGATCAGAGGGGGGGGGGAAAGCCAATCTGAATATAGATCTGCCCCATCTGCTTTGAGTGACACTGGTTGGATGTAGCAGAGCCGCAGAGCATCTGGGAGCTCTAATGGAAGCACCAGGCCTCGTGCAGGGACTGGTGGAGGTGAGGAGATTGAGGGAGGATGGATAGAAGGGCTCAGATGGAGCTCCAGCTGGTGCCTGTTATATCTGCATCACTGGAGCTTGAATGAATGAACTCTACTGACTTTAGGAAGTTTTTTATTTTTGATTAATGCAAACCGTTCGGAAGGCTGCTTTTTTTCCATGATCGTAACTCACTGGAAGCATATTGTGCCATCGCGTTTGTACAGACACGCTTCATTTTGTTGTTTTTATATTTTAATTTGGTAAATCATGCCCAGCGATGGATTGGCGTCCTGTCCTGGGTCTATCTGACCAGCGCCCGAGACGTTCTCCCCTGGATGGGCATGGGGAACCCCACCGCGACCCTAATAGAGGATAAAGTGGGAGATAATGAATGAATAATGAATTTGGTAAATCAGGGCGGCACGGTGGCTTAGTTCTTAGCATGTTCTCCTCTCAGCGCTAGGGATTCCCGGTTCGAATCCCAATCTGGGTGGAGTTTCCATGTTCTCCCCGTGTCCGCGTGGGTTTCCTCCGGGTTCTCCGGTTTCCTCCCACAGTCCAAAAACATGGATCATGTCAATTGAGTTCTCCAAATTGCCCCATATAGAGTGTGTCTGTGTGAGTGAGTGTGTGCCCAGCGATGGATTGGCGTCCTGTCCTGGGTCTATCTGCCCAGCGCCCGAGACGTTCTCCCCTGGATGGGCATGGGGAACCCCCCCGCGACCCTAGTAGAGGATAAAGTGGGAGATAATGAATGAATAATGAATTTGGTAAATCAGGGCGGCACGGAGGCTTAGTGGTTAGCATGTTCTCCTCTCAGCGCTAGGGATTCCCGGTTCGAATCCCAATCTGGGTGGAGTTTCCATGTTCTCCCCGTGTCCGTGTGGGTTTCCCCTGGGTTCTCCAGTTTCCTCCCACAGTCCAAAAACATGGACAGACACACTCTATATGGGGCAATTTGGAGAATTCAATTGACTTGATCCATGTTTTTGGACTGTGGGAGGAAACCGGAGAACCCAGAGGAAACCCACGTGGACACGGGGAGAACATGGAAACTCCACCAAGATGGGGATTCGACCCGGGAATCCCAAATGCTGAGAGGAGAACATGCTAAACCACTAAGCCACCGTGCTGCCCATGTCAAATATATCCATCCGTTATCTTCCACTTTATGCTCTACTAGGGTCGCGGGGGGTTCCCGATGCTCGTCTAGGGGAGAACGTTTCAGGCGCTGGGCTGATACACCCAGGACAGGGGGCCAATCTATCGCTGGGCACACACTCACACACACAGACACACTCTATATGGGGCAATTTGGAGAATTCAACTGACCTTGATCCATGTTTTTGGACTGTGGGAGGAAACCGGAGAACCCGGCAGAAACCCACACGGACACGGGGAGAACATGGAAACTCCACCCAGATTGGGATTTGAACCGGGAATCCCTAGCGCTGAGAGGAGAACATGCTAAACACTAAGCTGCCCATGTTAAATATATATTAAAATATTTTACCATAATTTTTATTGACCTTGTTTCTCACATGGTCAGCACGGTGGCGTAGTGGTTAGCACTTCCGCCTGTCCACAATGGGCATCAGGTTCGAATCCCAAACTGGGTGGTTTCCATGATGTCCCCATTGGTTTCCACCGGTTTCTTCCAAAGTCCAAAAGCATGGATACAAGGTGAACTGGCTGCTCTAAATTGCCCCTATATGTTGTGTATGTCCGTTTGAGTGAGTGTGTGCCAGCGATGGCTCTGGCGCCCTGTCCTGGGTGTATGTTTGGATTCTCAGGTTCCTCAGCCTTACATTGACCTCGGTTGGTTGTACCTTCGAACCTGACGCACTGAGAGGAACTCGCCTCAGTAGTTGTGGTTATGTTGGGAATTGCAAATCCCTCGTAGCTGTAGCATTTGTCAGGTTTTGTAAGACACCACTCAGCTTAGATTAGGTATCATCATGCTTCAAAGGGCGTTTGGTCGGAGGCCTCTGTGCTCCATTGTGTTTGGAAATATTATTACAGCTTTGCCTCAGCCACCACCGCACTAAATCAGTATTACACTGCCCTGACCTTTAACCCCGTCCTCATCCTGGATTCCTTACCCTAGAGGGGAACGCTTTTTTAAAACCCATTATTGCATCTAAATCTCGGGAGAAATTTCTTAGTGAAGGGTGGGGGGGGGGGGGGGGTCGGCATCCATCCATCCATCCATCCATCCATCTATTATCTTCAGCTTTATCCTATATTAGGGTTGAGGGGGGGGGGGGGTTCCAACGCCTCGGGCGCTGGGCAGATACACCCAGGACAGGACACCAATCTATCACTGCGCACTGATACACTCTATACGGGGCAATTTGGAGAATCCAATTGACCTTGATCAGAGACCAATAGAACCCGGAGAAGACCCACACAGACACGGGGAGAACATGGAAACTCCACCCAGATTTGGATTCGAACCGGGAATCCCTAGTGCTGAGAGGAGAACATGCTAACCACTAAGCCACCATGCCATCCCCAGTATGTATCCATCCATTATCTTCTGCTTTATCCTCTACTAGGGTCATGGGAGGGCATTCCCCATGCCCATCCAGGGGAGAACGTCTCGGGCGCTGGGCAGATACACCCAGGACAGGACGCCAATCTATTGCTGGGCACACACTCACTCACTCACACACACTCTATATGGGACAATTTGGAGAACTCACTTGACTTGATCCATGTTTTTGGACTGTGGAAGGAAACCGGAGAACCCAGAGGAAACCCACGCGGACACGGAGAACATGGAAACTCCACCCAGATTGGGATTCGAATGGGAATCCCTAGTGCTGAGAGGAGAACATGCCAACCACTAAGCCACTGTGCCACGCCCAGTATGTATCCATCCTTTATCTTCTGCATTATCCTCTCATAGGGTCGCGGGGGTGAGGGGGGTTCCCCATGCCCATCCAGGGGAGAACGTTTCAGGCGCTGGGCAGATACACCCAGGACAGGACACCAATCTATCACTGCGCACACTCACACACACACACACACACTCTATATGGGGCAATTTGGAGAATACAATTGACCATGTTTTTGGACTGTGAGAGGAAACCAGAGAACCTGGAGGAAACCCACACGGACACGGAGAACATGGAAACTCCACCAGATGGGGATTCGAATGGGAATCCCCAGTGCTGAGAGGAGAACATGATAACCACTAAGCCACCCGGGAATCGGCATGATCACGTGAATGTGGGAGTGTGTCCTCACTCTGAGACGTGTGCCGGGCAGCGGCAGTTCCATCAGCCTGACCAGCGTGGTGGTCATCACGCAGGTTTAAATCACAGCAATTGAAATCAGTCGGTTTATTCAATACAGCGTGATTTTTCGCCTCATTCTGACCTTAAAGAGAATTACAGGGTTGTGTTTGGAAATCACAGGCTGCATGTGTCAGTCGTGCAGATATACATCGGCTGCTCTACTGACCCTCGCTGGGGATGTTGGCAACATTTTCTAATAAAAAGTCAAAGCAAATAGCGGTCATGACCGCGGGTTTAGCGAGTAGTGGGTGGGAGATTCAGCATAATAAAAACTGTCCTTTAAGATGTAATTAGCCACAGAGGAGCCACAGTGACTGATTCTCTAATTTAGTGCCCAGTCCTGCCCTATTCGACGCTCTTGATTTTCAACCCTAAAATTAATAATGAAGTGATCAGGCAATCAGTCCGTTCTGCGTTTTTTTTCATGTTTTAGGTAAAGAGCGTGAGTCGCCTAAAAATCAGCAGTTTCTGGATCCCAGTGTCTGCTTTGCTTTGGGACCTGATAATATTTCATTATTCTAAGCAATATTATAGCTCTGGCATTGAAATAGCTTCATAGTCTGTGTTGGCGAGAGGCGAGAAAGCCCCACTGATTAAGATGGATTCACCAATCCAAGGAAGGGTATTACAGCGGGTTGGGAGCCCATCCCAGATCTGTTCTGCTTTAACCAAGCGCAGACGAAGGACCGTTCAGTGAGGTCGCATGGGTTGGGTTTCCGATGGAGAGAACATGCGAGACTGAACAAAGCTTTTTTTTTATTTATTTATTTTTTTTTAAATCATGTAATTATTTGAGTACTGATACATTCATTCATCCATTATCTCCCGCTTTATCCTCTATTAGGGTCGCGGTGGGGTTCCCCATGCCCATCCAGGGGAGAACGTCTCGGGCGCTGGGCAGATAGACCCAGGACAGGGCGCCAATCCATCGCTGGGCATGATTTACCAAATTAAAATATAAAAACAACAAAATGAAGCATCCATCGCTGGGCACACACTCACTCACACAGCACACGCTATATGGGGCATTTTTGAAAATTCAATTAACTTGATCCATGTTTTTGGACTGTGGGAGGAAACCGGAGAACCCGGAGGAAACCCACACAGACACGGGGAGAACATGGAATCCCTAGCGCTGAGAGGCGAACGTGCTAACCACTAAGCCACCGTGCCGCCAGTACTGATACAGTATAACAATATAACACAAATCACTCTCAACCTCGGATTTTACATAATCATTAAATACAGAACGTCATCAAAACTACCACACAATACAAGATTAAGAAAAAAGAATAAAAATCTATTTAAAAGTAAAAAATAATAATAATTAAAAAAATTATGTATTTTATTTTATGTTTTGATGTTTTTTAAGGGCGGCACGGTGCCTTAGTGGTTAGCATGTTCTCCTCTCAGTGCTAGGGATTCCCGGTTCGAATCCCAATCTGGGTTCATGTTCTCTCCGTGTCCGTGTGGATTTCCTCCTGGTTCTCCGGTTTCCTCCCACAGTCCAAAAACATGGATCAAGGTCACTTGAATTCTCCAAATTGCCCCATATAGAGTGTGTTTGTGTGTGAGTGAGTGTGTGCCCAGAAATGGATCGACACCCTGTCCTGGGTGTATCTGCCCAGCGCCCGAGACGTTCTCCCCTGGATGGGCATGGGGAACCCCCATCCCCCCCCCCCTGACCCTAATAGAGGATAAAGCAGAAGATAATGGATGGATGGATATATTTATTTGAGGAACCAAACTGATACAGCATAACAATATAACTCTCCAAATATAATTCTCCAAATTGCCCCATATAGGGTGTGTGTGTTTGTGTGAGTGAGTGTGTGCCCTGTGATAGAGTGGTGCCCTGTCCTTGGTGTATCTGGCCGGCGCCCGAAACGTTCTCCCCTGGATGGACATGGGAAACCCCCCCACAACCCTAGTTCTTTCATCAAAATTCATTTATTTCATTTATTTATTACATTTATATTTAATATATATAATATCATTCATTCATTCATTATCTCCCGCTTTATCCTCTATTAGGGTCGCGGTGGGGTTCCCCATGCCCATGAAAAAAGAACATGCTAACCACTAAGCCACCTTGCCGCCTATATAATATATATATATAATGTTACCTCCCTCCTCCATGTTACCACATTATCACTGTCTTTGCTAGAGGACATCAGGGCCGAGTGGAGTCCATTAAAGTGATCACTGAGCCATTGAGTGTTGGAGAGGGTGTGTGTGTGTGTGTGTGTGTGTGTGTGTGTGTGTGTGTGTGTGTGTGTGTGTGTGCATATATGGCCACTGCTGCAGTGTTCTGCCAGTTTGAATGTTGTTCTTTAATGATGTATCCCTTACAGCACATATAGCTTGTTTTCTCGTTCATTACTGATTACTGTTCGTTAGTCATTTAACCATCAACCATAAACACAGCCTCCATAACGAACCCACAACATAAATATGTGGGTTCTAAGCCGACGTGGACAGCGTGATGGCAGATTTCACATGTCACCTGTCTGATAGTTCTCTCTTCCTCAGTTCGAAACTTTGTTACAGCCAAACACACTCACACACAGAGCACACTCCCAAATACCCCTGTTCCCCCACCCCCCACCCCCCCACGTCTCTCTCTTTCTGTTTAATGATGAGTGATTGCTCTGGCTCTTCAGAACGACTGTAATCTATTTGAAGTGCTGATGGGGGGTGGTTTGAGAGGGTGATTAGTGATATTCATTGCACACTAATTCTCTTTGATATCTGCCATGAAAGACACTTGTCTCTTTTATCCCATTAAATGTGTTGTGTTTTGTTATGGAGATGTTGTTCTCAAAGAGTTGAAATTAGTTTGAAGTTCGACGCTCTGGGAATCCGTAAGTACTCGTGGGTTCTCGGCGGCTCTGTGGCTGATGGGTCAGTTTGAGGAAAGACTGAAACAGCGGATTGACTTTGAAGAAACGACAACCGGGTTGTAACTGCGGGGTCGGATTGCTGCACTCGTTCACACCAATAATAATCCTACCTTCACTCTATCTTTTCGAAATACACGCCGGCTCGTTCACTTCGCTCCTGTGAAGATCGCCGCCTGGTGGTTCCACCTCACCGAGGAGCTCGTTCTCACTCCTTGGCGTTCACCACTGGTTTTTTAAACAATAAAACCAAATTGGGTTTTATTGTTATATTTCAGGGTGGCACGCTGGCTTAGTGGTCAGCATGTTCTCCTCTCAGCACTAGGGATTCCCGTTTCGAATCCCAATCTGGGTGGAGTTTCCACGTTCTCCCCGTGTCTGCGTGGGTTTCCTCCGGGTTCTCTGGTTTCAGTTTGTGGAAAGACTGAAACAGTGGATTGACTTTGAAGAAACGGCAACCGGGTTGTAACTGCGGGGTCGGATTGCTGCACTCGTTCACACCAATAATAATCCTACCTTCACTCTATCTTTTCAAAATACACGCCGGCTCGTTCACTTCGCTCCTGTGAAGATCGCCGCCTGGTGGTTCCACCTCACCGAGGAGCTCGTTCTCACTCCTTCACCACTTCACCACTGCAAAATGGTGGAACCATCTTCCCAACTCTGTCTGTAAGGCAGTATCACTAAGGGAGGTGAACTAGGGGTAGCTAGTGGTTAGAGCATTGGGCTATCAATCTGAATGTTGGTGGTTCAAATCCCAGATCCAATGAAGTTACCAATGTGGGTCCTTGAGCAAGACCCTTAACCCTCATTGCTCCAGGGATGTTGTGATGAACCCTGTGTTCACCTTGGAAGTCACTTTGGATAAAAATGTCTGATAAATGTGCAAATGTAATGTAAATGTGATCATTAAGCAGTTTTAAGAAACTACTGAAGACGCATCTTTTTAACAAATACCTGGAGAGCGCAGCATCATATAACAATCAGGTTTGATGAATTTACAGTGTAGTTGGTTTTCTCCAGGCGGCACGGTGGCTTAGTGGTTAGCACGTTCGCCTCTCAGCGCTAGGGATTCCCGGTTCGAATCCCCATCTGGGTGGAGTTTCCATGTTCTCCCCGTGTCTGTGTGGGTTTCCTCCAGGTTCTCCGGTTTCCTCCCACAGTCCAAAAACATGGATCAAGTCAATTGAATTCTCAAAATTGCCCCATATAGAGTGTGTCTGTGTGAGTGAGTGAGTGTGTGCCCAGCAATGGATTGGCGCCCTGTCCTGGGTCTATCTGCCCAGCGCCTGAGACGTTCTCCCCTGGATGGGCATGGGGAACCCCACCGCGACCCTAATACAGGATAAAGCGGGAGATAATGAATGAATGAATGGTTTTCTCCATAACTTCTGACTTATGTTCTCATTTGTAAGTCACTTTCGACAAAAGCGTCTGCTAAATGACTAAATGACTAAATGTAAAATGTAAAATGCAATAACTCCAGCATTGGCTTTTGTGTTGGGGAATCAGTTTCCATCCCAGCAGGTGGCTGGAAGCTGTACCCCGGATTAGCGATCAGGATTCCGGTGCTAATCCACACGCCGCACACAACATTCAGTACACAGAGGGACTAATCAAGCAGGGCGGCGAGATTGATGAACCAACACGACGAGTGCCAGCTTCTATCGTTAATGTAAAGGAGTCCATGATCCATGTTCATTGCTATCTTACACTCTGCCAACAGTCTATATTACCCCCATACAGTGTGTGTCTGTGAGTGAGTAAGTTCCCAGCAATAGACTGGCACCAATTGGCACCAATAGATTGGTGTATCTGCCTAGCGCATAAAAAGTTTTTCCCCTGGACTGGCATGGGGAACCCCCCCCCCACACAAAGCGCCAGATAATGAGATAAAATGATGTGAGGATGATGAGGTTCAAGTGGCAAAACCATTAAGAGGTTTGTTTTATTTGGGGTTCCTACAGACTGCATTTCCATGCTGAGCCACTGGATGTTCTGGCCTTCTCTTCATTAAAAGCCGTATATTGCGTCTCTGGAAATCTGACAAACCTCCAACCATTTTTCAGTGGCTGGAAGACACGTTAACACTTCTTAAATTGGAAAAAATTAGATACTCAATCAAAGGTAGCAACAGCAAATTTGGCAGAAGATGGCGGAGATTCATTACCCATTTCAATTGTTTTAATTGTTCGGCCTTTTACTGACCTCTCTTTCCTCCGTTGCTTCTTATATTTTATTTTATTTTACTAGCTTTTTGAGCTTTTCTCTGTTTCTTTTCTATACTTTTTCCCTTTTTTGTTTTTTTTAATTTTTTTGGTGACCTGACTGGATTAATTAGTGGGTTAAATTGGGTTTTATTGTTTTATTTCAGGGGCGGCACGCTGGCTTAGTGGTTAGCACGTTCTCCTCTCAGCGCTAGGGATTCCCGGTTCGAATCCCAATCTGGGTGGCGTTTCCATGTTCTCCCCGTGTCCGCATGGGTTTCCTCCAGGTTCTCCGGTTTCCTCCCACAGTCCAAAAACATGGATCAAGTCAATTGAGTTCTCCAAATTGCCCCATATAGAGTGTGTTTGTGTGAGTGAGTTTGTCTATTATATTATATATCAGTGATATAGGGACATGGTGGCTTAGTGGTTAGCATGTTCTCCTCTCAGCGCTAGGGATTCCCGGTTCGAATCCCCATCTGCTTGGAGTTTCCATGTTCTCTCCGTGTCCGCATGGGTTTCCTCCGGGTTCTCCGGTTTCCTCCCACAGTCCAAAAACATGGATCAAGGTCCATTGAGTTCTCCAAATTGCCCCATATAGAGTGAGTGTGTGTCCAGCGATAGATTGCAATATATTGCTGTCCTGGGTGTATCTGCCCAGCGCCCAAAACGTTCTCCCCTGGATGGGCCCCCCCGCGACCCTAGTAGAGGATAAAGCAGAAGATAATGGATGGATGGATGTTTCTTTTCTAAGCTCGTTCCCTCTTTCTTCATTTTTAATTTTATTGTTTTATTTCTTGTTGTTGTTGACTGAATTGGGTGGGATTTATTGAGTTTTATTGTTTTATTGGGGGTTGGCGAGCTAAGTATTTGGGGGGGTTGGTTAGGAAGCAGTCTGTTTAATGCTGTGTATCCATCTGAACTGCTCGTCAATAAAAATAAACAGATTAAGCTAAAAAAAGAGGCAAGAATGGAATTATAAAGAGGAACTTGCCCCTAAAAAGGGAGGCAAACCCCCCACACAAAAGTTCGGCTGTTTTTTGTCCTCAATTATACGAGGAAAGCATGTTCAGTCAAAAGTTTGGTACAAAATGTGACCTGTCTATTAAATTCCAGAGCAGCGAAAACTAGCAGCAGAAGGTCATGTTCTCTTTGTGCCTTAAAAGATGCCGAAGCACTTCCTCACTTCTTGCATAATGTGGTTAATGTCAGAGCTGTCATTGTGTTTTGCCGTTCCGTCGTTCTGCGATGTGCTGCCGCCTTCCTCTCTCCCGTTCTCCGTGTTACGGTGGGACGGAACCGCAGCAGCTGGTATTCATACGTGTGAGTCGGGCAGCGGTGGTAGGTGGTCATGTAAAAGCTCTTTGCTAACATCTGTCATCGCCATGCCAGCGCCGCTTTGATTTAAGCTTTGTTATAGCTTGTTATACCTCGCCCAACTTCAAAAAGTAAAAGACATGAATTTCCGTCTCTTGCTTGGGATAATAGCAGCCCATTACGCTGGGAATAAAGATGAGGAGGCAGCTTCTAAAAGGAAAAATGGCATCCACCATCACCGGAGGAAATGCGCTTGTCATGGATAATATACGGCTGACGTATTCATTCCAATTAATTCCGTTAACTTTGAGATATCGTCCGGCGACGGATTGGCACCCTGTCCTGGGTGTATCTGCCCGGCGCCGGAACGCTCGGTGTCCTTAAACGTACAAATTCACATCCATTTCAAAGTTTTTCAGACAAGTAGAACTTTATTTTAGTTTGATATGAAAGTTCCAGCTACCGGCATAATACTTCATAATATAATAATATTCCAGGTGGCACGGTGGCTAAGTGGTTAGCACGTTCTCCTCTCAGCACTAGGGATTCCCGGTTCGAATCCCCATCTGGGTGGAGTTTCCATGTTCTCCCCGTGTCTGCGTGGGTTTCCTCCGGGATCTCCGGTTTCCTCCCACAGTCCGAAAACATGGATCAAGTCAATTAAATTCTCCAAATTGCCCCATATAGAGTGTGTATGTGTGAGTGTGTGTGTGTGAGTGTGTGCCCAGAGATAGATTGGCGCCCTGTCCTGGGTGTATCTGCCCAGCGCCCGAGACGTTCTCCCCTGGATGGGCATGGGGAACCCCACCACGACCCTAATATAGGATAAAGCAGAAGATAATGAATGAATGAATAATATTCCAGGTGGCATGGTGGCTTAGTGGTTTAGCACGTTCTCCTCTCAGCGCTAGGGATTCCTGGTTCGAATCCCCATCTGGGTGGAGTTTCCATGTTCTCCCCGTGTCTGCGTTGGTTTCCTCCGGGTTCTCCGGTTTCCTCCCACAGTCCAAAAACATGGATCAAGTCAATTGATTTCTCCAAATTGCCCCACATAGAGTGTGTCTGCGTGAGTGAGTGTGTGCCCAGCGATGGATTGGCGCCCTGTCCTGGGTGTATCTGCCCAGCGCCCGAGACGTTCTCCCCTGGATGGGCATGGGGAACCCCCCCGCAACCCTTGTAGAGGATGTAGCGGAAGATAATGGATGGATGGATAAGTCCCAATCCCAATCTGGGTGAAGTTTCCATGTTCTCCTCATGTCTGTGTGGGTTTCCTCTGGGTTCTCCAGTTTCTTCCCACAGTCCAAAAACATGGATTCAAGATAAATTAAATGCTCTAAATTGCCCCATATAGAGTGTGTTTGTGTGAGTGAGTGTGACAAGCAATAGATTGGTGTCCTGTCCTGGGTGTATCTGCCCAGCGCCTGAAACGTTCTCCCTTGGATGGGCATGGAGAACCCCCCCCCACCCCCCATGACCCTAGTAGAGGATAAAGCAAAAGATTATGGATGGGTGGATAAGTCCCAATCCCAATCTGGGTGGAGTTCCATGTGTCTGTGTGGGTTTCTTCCAGGTTCTCTGGTTTCCTCCCACAGTCCAAAAACATGGATTCAAGGTAAATTAAACACTCTAAATTGCCCAATATAGAGTGTTTGTGTGTGTGTGTGTGAGAGTGACCAGCAATAGATTGGCGCTCTGTCCTGGGTGTATCTACCCAGCGCCTGAAACGTTCTCCCCTGGATGGGCATGGAGAACCCCCCCCCATGACCCTAGTAGAGGATAAAGCAGAAGATAATGATTGAGTGAATGAATTAATGAATGAATTAATGAATGAATTAATGAATGAATTAAGACGTTGACGTATTGAGCAGCACACTTATAATTTAAAACCATTTTTTTTTTCTTCCGGAGTCGAAATCACCTTCAGATTCTTTGTCTTCTCACTTTTTCTTCCTGCCTCAGTCTCTCCTTCTCTCCGTCTTGATAAGTCCCGGCTCTGACAGGTCATATGGATAGCCCCCAACCACCCCCCACTCCCAGTACCACTCTTTGTCACCACTGCTCTGATGCTGTCTTCCTTAAACCCCATGCCAAGCTTAGCGCTCGTGTGTGATGTCATAGCCAGAGGGGATCCAGTGTTCTGTGCTCTCGCGTGGCTGACAGCTCTTCAGCCTGCCCATGCGAGTGTCTGTTCGTGTGCGGGAGCTCTTTTTATTTGGGGTGAGGGGCTAGAAGAGCGCGCTGTTTAGCTTTAACAGGTTTTCATTTGTCAGTGGCTGTCAGCGCTGCAGCTGTCTCTATCTTTGAGAGGAGCTGTACAGCATCCATGCATTCTGCCCGCTGAATCCTGGAGAGACTTCACTCGCACCCGCAGGCCTCCTGAAGAGCACACGCCGGCGTCTTCAGTCATGCCCATCTTCCCCCGCTTGCTCGTTTGATGTCCTTTTTGTCTTCTCTCCTCCCTGTGCTAGCTCATTAAGGCGTCTGATCAGGTGGAGCATCTCGAGTGTGCAGTGGAGGAGGCTTTTTTTGGCTTGCCGCTGCTGGAGTGTCCTCGGCTCTTACACTGGAAAATGAACTGGAAAAGGAATTTAACTAACAAATGAAAATAGTGGGCGGGCTGGGATCCAGGTTCGAATCGAATGTTCTCCCCGTGTCTGCCTGGGTTCCTGTTTCCTCTGGTTCTCTGGTTTCCTCCCACAAACATGAATTCAAGGTAAATTGGCTGCTCCAAATTGCCCTATATAGTGGTTGTCTGTGAGAGGGAGTGAATCAGTCTGTGCCCAGCGATGGATTGGCGCCCTGTCTTGGGTGCGATTGGTTTATGGTTTATGACTCTTGTGTTTGGTATATGACTCTTGTGTTTGGTATACGACTCTTGTGTTTGGTATATGACCCTTGTGATTGGTATATGACTCTCTCTTGTGATTGGTATATGACTCTTGTGTTTGGTATATGACCCTTGTGTTTGGTATATGACTCTTGTGTTTGGTATATGAATCTTGTGTTTGGTATATGACTCTTGTGATTGGTATATGACCCTTGTTATTGGTATATGACTCTCTCTTGTGATTGGAATATGACTCTTGTGTTTGGTATATGAATCTTGTGTTTGGTATATGACTCTTGTGATTGGTATATGACCCTTGTTATTGGTATATGACTCTCTCTTGTGATTGGTATGTGACTCTTGTGTTCGATATATGACTCTTGTGATTTCATTCAAGGTAAATTGGCTGCTCCAAATTGCCCTATATAGTGGTTGTCTGTGAGAGGGAGTGAATCAGTCTGTGCCCAGCGATGGATTGGCGCCCTGTCTTGGGTGCGATTGGTTTATGGTTTATGACTTTTGTGCTTGGTATATGACTCTTGTGTTTGGTATATGACCCTTGTGATTGGTATATGACTCTCTCTTGTGATTGGTATTTGACTCTTGTGTTTGGTATATGACTCTTGTGTTTGGTATATGACTCTTGTGTTTGGTATATGACTCTCTCTTGTGATTGGTATATGACTCTTGTGTTTGGTTTATGACACTTATGTTTGGTTTATGACACTTATGTTTGGTATAGAACTCTTGTGATTGGTATATAACATTTGTGTTTGGTATATAACTCCTATAATTGGTATTTGACTCCTGTGATTGGTATATGACACTTGTGATTGGTATATTACTCTCTCTTGTGATTGGTATATGACTTCAGTGTTTGGTATAGGACTCTTGTGATTGGTATATGACTCTTATGTTTGATATATGACTCTTATGTTTGGTTTATGACACTTGTGATTGGTATATTACTCTTATGTTTGGTTTATGACACTTATGTTTGGTATATGACTCTTATGTTTGGTTTATGACACTTGTGATTGGTATATTACTCTTATGTTTGGTTTATGACACTTATGTTTGGTATAGAACTCTTGTGATTGGTATATGACTCTTATGTTTGGTATAGGACTCTTGTGATTGGTATATGACTTCAGTGTTTGGTATATGACTCTTGTGATTGGTATATGACTCTTATGTTTGGTTTATGACACTTATGTTTGGTATAGGACTCTTGTGATTGGTAATTGACTCTTGTATGGTTCTTTAAAAGCTTATATCATATAATAAAGACCGGGTAAACTCTGAACATTGTCCAAAACACCTCTGATTTAACACCGAACTGCAGACTGATGTTCTGCTGAGAACCGAACAATGAACCAGAGAACGCTCTGAGCAGCTGGAACTCTGTGTCTGGCGGGTCTGTTCTCTCCGAGCATTCTGCTCTTACGTATTCAGCGTGTTTTTCACGGCAAGACTGGTTTGTGGTTCGGAAGGAAAATTTCAGTGCCAGAACCCCCCAGCAGAGCTTTGCTCTATTGATTAAAGGTGATCTCTCTTTGGTTTGCCCATAGAGAGGTATGAGGTAAGAGCGTTCTGAGCGTTCTGAGGTAAATCATTACACTACGTTTGATTAGAACTCCTCCTCAAATTGATGTTTTCTGGTTAAAGAGATTGTTACGAAAACCAAGCTACACGCAGAAAGCGTCTGGTGCCGGAATTTAATGCCAGATTGTCGTAGTCGTCAGAAATTGCTCCAAAATGACTTATTTTGTGCTCGGCTGTAAAGAATAAGTGGATTCTGTATTTTGCGTGCGGAAAGCAACAGGCCGTTGTTGTGGTACATTCTGAGCAGAAGCGGACCTCCTGGTGGAGATGATTTGGAGATGAAAGGGGGGGGTAATATGGGGTAGTTTGATGCTAATTTGCTGCTAGTCTACAGCGTGCTGTGTGCACTGCAAAACAGCATTTGTGTGTTAGCTTGAAGCAGGAGGGGTGGCCATTAAAAGGGGGATTTTCCCCCACACATCTCCCTCTCTCCTTTCCTTCTTCCCCTTGGACGCCCTCCTCCTCTTCCACATCCTCCGTCCCACGATGTCATCCCATTCACTCTAAACTGTCTTCTTTTAATCTCCTCCGTTGTCCTCATGCATCAGCCGCATTTCTGTGGAAGTCCGTGATCTTTGACTTTGTGTGTGTTTTCCTCGTCCACTCAGTCAGTGTCTCCACATTCCAAACCCCAACACACACTGTTGCGCAACATATGTTATATAAGTCTGGATAAGCAAGCTGGAAAATGGAAAGTGACACGACAAGTTCACCCCTCGTCATATGCCGAGTGAAATGCGAGCGTGAATATATTCATTGGCAAGTTTACAGTGTGAAACTTCCCGAGATTCGCGCCTCGTAGCCGTCTGCAGATTGCTCCCGAAAAACAAGATGCAGTGAAATTAGAGAATCGTTAAGAGAAAAGCGTCTCCGCTGCTCTATTTACCTAAAGCAAGGGGAGGGCCACCCCCCCCCACCCTCACCCTGACCCCCAACTCAGACTGTGTTCTTGTCTGAACCAGCTTTAGTTCACACACCTGCCAATGACTGTAGTTTCACTGCATTCAAATGAATGTGCAAGACACATGGTGGGAATCTTTACTTCTGTGTTTGGTATATGACTCCTGTGTTTGGTATATGACTTCTGTGTTTGGTATAAGTCTTCTGGGTTTGGCATATGACTCTCTCTTGTGTTTGGTATATGACTTCTGTGTTTGTTATATGGCTTCTGTGTGTGGTATATGACTTCTGTGTTTGGTATATGTCTTCTGTGTTTGGTATATGTCTTCTGTGTTTGGTATATGTCTTCTGGGTTTGGTATATGTCTTCTGTGTTTGGTATATGTCTTCTGGGTTTGGCATATGACTCTCTCTTGTGTTTGGTATATGACTCCTGTGTTTGGTATATGTTTTCTGTGTTTGGTATATGTCTTCTGGGTTTGGTATATGTCTTCTGGGTTTGGTATATGACTCTCTTTTGTGTTTGGTATATGACTTCTGTGTTTGGTATATGTCTTCTGGGTTTGGTATATGTCTTCTGTGTTTGGTATAAGGTATATGTCTTCTGGGTTTGGTATATGTCTTCTGGGTTTGGTATATGACTCTCTTTTGTGTTTGGTATATGACTTCTGTGTTTGGTATATGTCTTCTGGGTTTGGTATATGTCTTCTGTGTTTGGTATAAGTCTTCTGGGTTTGGCATATGACTCTCTCTTGTGTTTGGTATATGACTTCTGTGTTTGGTATATGTCTCCTGTGTTTGGTATATGACTCCTGTGTTTGGTATATGACTCCTGTGTTTGGTATATGTCTTCTGGGTTTGGTATATGTCTCCTGTGTTTGGTATATGTCTTCTGTGTTTGGTATATGTCTTCTGTGTTTGGTATATGTCTTCTGGGTTTGGTATATGTCTTCTGTGTTTTGTATATGGCTTCTGTGTGTGGTATATGACTCTTGTGTTAGGTATATGACTCCTGTTATGGAGTATATGACTCCTGTGTTTGGTTTATGACTCTTGTGATTGGTATATGACTCTTGTGTTTGGTATAGGACTCTTGTGATAGGTATATGACGCTTGTCTTTGGTATATGACTCCTATGATGGAGTATATGACTCCTGTGATTGGTATTTGATTCCTGTGCTTGGTATATGACTCTTGTGATTGGTTATAAAAGACAGATGATGTTATAAACTCAGAAAATGCAACAAATCAAATCAAGGGTCCCTATAAAGGACTCGGGTCATGGGGGGGCAGATATACCCAGGACAGGGCACCAATCCATCGCTGGGCAGACACACTTACACACACTCACAATTTTAAAATATCAACTCATGCTGAATCCATGTTATCGGACTGTGGACACCTGAGAACACCTTCTCAGAACACGTGAGAACCCGAAGGAAACCCACACAGACACGAGGAGAACATGGAAGCTCAGATCTGGATTCGAACCTGAATCCCCGCGCTGAGAGGCGATGTGTTTACATGTGTGTTCATCATTTCTGGTCATATAGAAAATGTCCCTTTAAAGGTACACCTTCATTAACGGGTTTAAAAAGGCAGAATGACGTTCTTGTTAGATGTGTTCTGGATTAGATGTTCCGATAGTTTGCTTCTATTTTTACTTCATG
Organism: Corydoras sp. C115; assembly: GCA_019802505.1. Taxonomy (NCBI): domain Eukaryota; kingdom Metazoa; phylum Chordata; class Actinopteri; order Siluriformes; family Callichthyidae; genus Corydoras; species Corydoras sp. C115. The sequence continues at coordinate 31,636 of JAFMOC010000978.1, read as the reverse complement.
CTGTTGAGTTGATATTACAGACGTTGATAAGACGATGTGATTCAGAGCCAAAAAGGGAGATTGGATCGCCGGTTCTCCTGGGCGGTAAATCCCAGTTTGAGGTCCAAAGATAACATTATCAGCATTCTTAACTATTAGCGTGACAAATGACGGCTTTGATCTCATTAGATAAGCCCCGAATTCATTTGTTTAATTAAGCCAGCCTGTCTTGTGCTGGTGCGAGGGTCATTTTAAAAACAGTTGAAATTAAAGCAGGTAATTAAGTGGCTTTGTGATAAGGACCCCTGCATAGCGGAGAGCTGCATCTGCCGACAGTATGACAAAATCTCATTTCTCCCCGGTGCAATCCCACAAGGTCGTAGGCTTTATTAAAGTTTAGCCAATGACAGAGTGATAAAATATTTTATGGACTTGTTGGCTGGAAGAGAGGTCTTTTTCGGGATGAACCGGTGCCCATATATGGTGGAGGCTCCGGTCTAGAGGCAATTATATCATCACTGTTATTGTGCCTTTGAGAACAGGGGAAGGACTTGTACAGCAACAAGCACCTTGACAAAGATATTTGTTTGGGCAATGGAGTGTAGCATTAATTATAAGAGCCTGTGATTAAATGGATGATCCGGGAATGAGTGTCATTTGTCTTGCTGGCCTTTAGTGCGGGACTTGAGAGCGTAATATTTGGGTTGGCACGGGACAGCGCCGCTGTTTTCCTGCTCAGGTGTCACAGAACGTTGAATCGGTGCCCAGTTTTTTGGCTGCTTCCCTTAAGCCTGCTTTGCTGATTAAACGGGTTCACTGAGGTGAGATGTGCGCCGATCTGAGCTTTGGAGTTTGCCATCTTTAATAATGATATTAATTAATTCCTCCATTATCTTCCACTTTATCCTCTATTAGGGTCGCGGGGGGGTTCCCCATGCCCATCCAGGGGAGAAGGTTTTGGGCGCTGGGCAGATACACCCAGGACAGGACACCAATCTATCACTGGGCACACACTCACAGACATAGACACGCTCTATATGGGGCAATTTGAAGAACTCAATTGACTTGATCCATGTTTTTGGACTGTGGGAGGAAACCGGAGAACCCGGAGGAAACCCACGCAGACACGGGGAGAACATGGAAACTCCACCCAGATGGGGATTCGAACCGAGAATCCCTAGTGCTGAGAGGAGAACGTGCTAATCACTAAGCCACCTTGCCGCCGAGCTCTTTATTAATGATATTAATTAATTCATCCACTATCTTCTGCTTTATCCTCTATTAGGGTCGCGGAAGGGGGGCGGGGGGGGTTCCCCATGCCCATCCAGGGGAGAACGTTTCGGGCGCTGGGCAGATAGACCCAGGACAGGGTGCCAATCTATCACTGGGCACACACTCACACAGACACACTCTATATGGGGCAATTTTTTGGAGAACTCAATTGACTTGATCCATGTTTTTGGACTGTGGGAGGAAACCGGAGAACCCGATCTGGGTGGAGTTTCTATGTTCTTCCCGTGACTCCCACAGAACTCCTCCGAGTTCTCTTCCTCCCACAATCCAAAAACATGGATCAAGGTCAATTTAATTCTCCAAATTGCCCCATATAGAGTGTATTTGTGTGTGTGTGAGTGAGTGTGTGTCCAGCAATAGATTGGCGTCCTGTCCTGGGTGTATCTGCCCAGCGCCCGAGACGTTCCCCTGGATGGGCATGGGGAACCCCCTCCAGAAATAGAAATATGCCATATGCTGCCTGGATATGAAGGAGTTTAATTTCAGCCTGATTCCATCGGTGAGGGTTTGTAGAGGACCTGGCGGGTGTGGTAGCTCAGTGTTTATGGTGTTGGACTATTAATCTGAAGGTTGGGGGTTCAAATCCCAGGTCCACTGATGTTACCAATGTGGGTCCTTGAGCAAGACCCTTAACCCTCATCCCTCCAGGGATGCTGTGGCTGACCATGTGCTGGCTTTGTAAGTCACTTTGGATAAATTACCAAATGGAAATGGAAATTTAATGTAAATGCGAGAACCGGTGGGCAGATTGGAGATTATTCATCTGTTTTTTGTCCTAATACAAACAAATGTGTGCTGCATTATCTCCTCCCTCACCTGATCTCCTCCTCCCCTGTGCAGCCCTGTCCTTGTTGCCCACTCCTTCCTTTCTTATTCGAAGATTTCTTCAGTGTTCTTTGTTAGGGTACATAAATCATAAGAGGAGGACCTGCAGCTGAATTGGAAAAGGTCACTGCAAATCTCAAATAAAATGGAATGCGGCCCAGAAGGAGAGAACCTCCAAGAACCGCCACTGTGTGAGTGTGTGGGCCAAGAGGAGGGGGCGCGTACGAGTCTCAAAAATGAATGTTAGCCGAGTGGTGCAGGTCTGTGCTCTGCTCTTCTGTTTTGCTACCTCAGAAAGAGAGGGTCACAAAGTACTGCATTAAAGTGGTGTGGAGGTCCGAGAGGTGCTGAGGAGCAGAGACCTCCAGCTCTACCTCCAGCTCTCACAGGGCTGAATCGTTTTTATTAAAACTACTTTGCCATTAATTTTGCTGATCTATATTTATTTAGTATGTTGTTACATTTGCCATCCGGCAATGATACTGCTGTAATTATTCATTCATTCATTATCTTCCGCTTTATCCTCTATTAGGGTCGCGGTGGGGTTCCCCATGCCCATCCAGGGGAGAACGTTTCGGGCGCTGGGCAGATACACCCAGGACAGGGCGCCAATCCATCGCTGGACACACACTCACTCACACAGACACACTCTATATGGGGCAATTTGGAGAATTCAATTGACTTGATCCATGTTTTTGGACTGTGGGAGGAAACCGGAGAACCCTGAGGAAACCCACATGGACACGGGGAGAACATGGAAACTCCGCCCAGATGGGGATTCGAACCAGGAATCCCTAGTACTGAGAGGAGAACATGCTAACCACTAAGCCACCATGCCGCCTCTGCTGTAATTAATAATCGGCAAAGCATTTAAATAATCTAGATATAAAAAAACGTATAGTATTCATTTATTTATTAGTTTCCATGTTCTCCCCGTGTCCGCGTGGGTTTCCACCGGGTTCTCCGGTTTCCTCCAACAGTCCAAAAACATGGATCAAGGTCAGTTGAATTTTCCAAATTGCCCCATATAATGTGTGTTTGTACGAGTGAGTGTGTGCCCAGGTCTAGGGCTTCTCGGTTTGAATCCCAATCTGGGTAGAGTTTCCATGTTCTCCCCGTGTCTGTGTGGGTTTCCTCAGGGTTCTCCGGTTTCCTCCCACAGTCCAAAAACATGGATCAAGGTCAATTGAATTCTCCAAATTGCCCCATATAGAGTGTGTTTGTTTGAGTGTGTTTGTAACCAGCAATAGATTGGCGCCCTGTCCTGGGTGTATCTGCCCAGCGCCCGAAACGTTCTCCCCTGGATGGGCATGGGGAACCCCCCCCCCCTCCCCCCGCGCGACCCTAATAGAGGATAAAGCGGGAGATAATGGATGGATGGAACATGTTGTGTTTTATTTTGCAGTAACTAAGTTGGTGCTGTCCATGGTGCTGAACACTCTTTTATAGAATAACTGTGTTAGAGTGATGATGCGATACGGCCAGAAATGACACAGCCATTAAAAATGCTGCAGGGTAATAAAGCCTGTGTTGGGATATTTCATGTATGTGTAGAATTTCATGACTTTTAATGATTAAGGGTTGTAATTGTAATTTTAAGATTTTACCATCAGTGAATTCAGCGGAAGCTTGACTTAACTTGAGTTAAGTCAAGAAAAAAAAAAAAAAAAAAAAAAAAAAAAAATATATATATATATATATATATATATATATATATATATATATATATATATATATATATATATATGCGGCACGGTGGCTTAGTGGTTAGCACGTTTGCCTCTCAGCACTAGGGATTCCCGGTTCCAATCCCCATCTGGGTGGAGTTTCCATGTTCTCCCCGTGTCTGCGTGGGTTTCCTCCGGGTTCTCCGGTTTCCTCCCACAGTCCAAAAACATGGATCAAGTCAATTGAATTCTCCAAATTGCCCCATATAGAGTGTGTCTGTGTGAGTGAGTGTGTGCCCAGTGATGGACTGGCGTCCTGTTCTGGGTCTATCTGCCCAGCGCCTGAGATGTTCTCCCCTGGATGGGCATGGGGAACCCCACCGCGACCCTAATAGAGGATAAAGCGGGAGATAATGAATGAATGAATATATATATATATATATATTTTTTTTTTTTTTTTTTTTTTTTTGCTGTATCTGTGATGTAGAAAAAAAAAATCTTTGACGCCGTTGGACTTTAAACTTTGGACCTTTCGTCAGGTTGTGTGGTTGATGAAATTGTTGACGTAGCTGTTGCTTCCAGCAGTTTTCTGCGCGACACTATTGATTGATCATTCATGTTTGTTCATGCATATGGATCTTTGTATTTATTAGCTTGTGATGGGCAATAGTCAGCATCTCCATCATTCTTTTATGTAGAGCACGTCCTCCAAGGCCACACATACAGATCCTTCTGTGTTTTTTTTGTTTTTTTTGCTTGTAGGAGGGTGATGGGTTTATGAAGCACAAAGTTTCAATCACAATGCCGAGGACCTGTGAATAAATTTCAGTCATGTTTTTTTATTAGCACGCGTACGAGTCCATGTCGCAAGCTGCTGATAATGACTGCACACGTCCACAACTCACTGTTTACACTCATCCAACCCGTACACACGCACGTCCTAATTCTACAATTACAGACTGTTATTCATCTAATTCTTTAACAATATCAAGTTCCGTTTGCAGGCTGCATGGTGGCTTAGTGGATGGCAATCCCAATCCCAATCTGGGGCAATTTAGAGCATTTAAGGCAGTGACTGCCCCAGTAGACTGTAGACTAGTGATGAGTTTATATTATTATTACAATTAATAATATTTGTCATTAAGTAATTGCAATTAATTAATCATAAGAGTGCCTCAAGATCATCATAATGACATTCATAAGAAAAATCTTAAGTATTAAGGGGCGGCACGGTGGCTTAGTGGTTGGCATGTGCTCTTCACTGCACTAGGGATTCCCGGTTCGAATCCCCATCCGGGTGGAATTTCCATGTTCTCCCCGTGTCCGCGTGGGTTTCCAAATTCTCGAATTTCCTCCCACAGTCCAAAAACATGGATCAATAAATGTATAAATGTGTGTGTGTGTGAGTGAGTGATAGATTGGCACCCTGTCCTGAGTGTATCTGCCCATCACCCGAAATGTTCTCCTCTGGATGCCCCCCCCAACCCTAATAGAGGGTAAAGCAGAAGATAATGGATGGATGGAACATGTGTTTTATTTGCAGTAACTAAGTTGGTGCTGTCCATGGTGCCCCCCCCACAACCCTAGTAGAGGATAAAGTGGAAGATAATGAAGGGATGTTTTTGTGTTTGCGTTGTCCATGATCAGGACCACCACTGATCAGTTACTTATTGGGTGGTGGTAAAGTTTTGATGTGTCATTAGACAGAACAGAGCTGTTGGAAGTTTTTAAAGCAATGTTTGCTGACTCTGCATTTTGTATTTCATGCCTCTGCCCCCTGGCTACACCTTGTAGATGTAGAATGCAATTGACCTTGAGCCATGTTCTTGGATTGTGGGATGAAACCCACACAGACACGGAGTACATGGAAACTCCACCCAGATTGGGATTCGAACCATGAATCCCGAACGCTGAGAGGAGAACATGCTAACCACGAAGTCACCGTGCCGCTGATATATAATACAATAGACAATGAGTTATAGAGCAAAAAGGTGTGTGTAATGCCGTGCCCTGTGTGTGTATAGTGTGTAAAGCAGTGTTTGTTGATTTGATATTATCCAGAGTGAGAAATGTTGCTCATAAAGTTATTTTTGTCACCCCCTCACGTCATGCAGCAGTGTTTATGGTAGACTGAGCTCTAAGCTGCTGTGAGAGTGTGTACAGCAATGCAGAGGTTTAGTGCTAAGCTCAGACAGGTGCCTTGGGCCAGCAGACACACTCGTGGTGGAAATGAAAGTCACACCCACTGGACATCATAAACAGACCCAGGGTGAGGATGCTATGCACAGTGGGAGGGAAACATTTACACCAGCTGAACTTTAGAGAAAGTTTGGGACTTGCACGTGACCTGCATGATGTAAAACCCGGGTCAGCCATGATACAGCACCCCTGAAGCCATGAGGGCTAAGCGTCACGGTAACTTTGGTGAACTACATCAGAACCTTCAGATTAATATTACAATACCATAATCACTAAGCTACCAAATGTATGAACGGGCTCACAATTAGTTAACATTCATCCATTATCTCCCGCTTTATCCTCTATTAGGGTCGTGGTGGGGTTCCCCATGCCCATCCAGTGGAGAACGTTTCGGGCGCTGGGCAGATACACCCAGGACATTGCGCCAATCTATCACTGGACACACACTCACCCAGAAAACACACTCTATATGGGGCAATTTGGAGAACTCAATTGACTTCATCCATGTTTTTGGACTGTGGGAGGAAACCCACAGTCATGACATGGAGAACAGTCAGAACATGGAAACTCCACCCAGATGGGGATTTGAACCAGGAATCCCTAGTGTTGAGAGGAGAACATGCTAACCACTAAGACACTGTGCCAGCCTCCTTTATGCATCCATCCATCCATTACCTTCCACTTTATCCTCTACTAGGGTCGTGGGGGGGGGGGTACCCCATGCCCATCCAGGGCAGAACGTTTTGGGCGCTGGGCAGATACACCCAGGACAGCAATTTATTGCCATCTATCTCTGGGCACACACTTACTCTATATGGGGCAATTTGGAGAATTCAATTGAGCTTGATCCATGTTTTTGGACTGTGGGAGGAAACCAGAGAACCCGGAGGAACCCCACACGGACACGGAGAGAACATGGAAACTCCACCCAGATGGGGATTTGAACTGGGAATCCCTAGCGCTGAGAGGAGAACATGCAAACCACTAAGCCAGCGTGCCGTCCTCCTTTATGCATCCAATTCGTATTTCCTTCTGACAGAGACATTTACAGAAATCTGTCCACGCTGATTTAAGGACGTCTGCTTTGGTTCCTGTATCTTTAAATATTCATTCATTCATTATCTCCCGCTTTATCCTCTATTAGGGTCGCGGTGGGGTTCCCCATGCCCATCCAGGGGAGAACGTCTCGGGCGCTGGGCAGATACACCCAGGACAGGGCGCCAATCCATCGCTGGGCACACACTCACTCAAACAGACACACTCTATATGGGGCAATTTGGAGAACTCAATTGACTTGATCCATGTTTTTGGACTGTTGGAGGAAACCGGAGAACCTGGAGGAAACCTACGCGGACACGGGGAGAACATGGAAGCTCCACCCAGATGGGGATTCGACCGGGGATCCCTAGTGCTGAGAGGCGAACCTCACTAAGCTGACCACTAAGCCCCGTATTTTTAAATATGAATGATTTATTTCGGAACGTCGTATTTATCCTAAACACTTTCTTAAGCTTTGCGTCGACTCTATTAAGCGCTCCGTTCAACAAAGGGAAGGTCACGTGTGGCTGCTGCAGCCCGGAGTCCACTTCTGAATACACTTGCTCACAGTATCAATCTCTCCGTCTCCTCTAGACACAAATAAATAAGTGATATTTTCATTAATCCTCCCTCACCTTCAAAATAATCCAGGGGCAACTTCATAAAACATGAATGCCCGTCTTTCATTATTCATTTTTTGCAGGACCTGTTCCTTTGTTGCAAAGAGGAAATGAGAGTTGTGGGTGTGGGTGGGGGGGGGAATAAAGACAGAGAGAGAGCGAGCGAGAGCGACAGAGAGAGTGGCAGAATGAAGGGATGACATGGGAGAGAACACGGCCAGACGGGAAGGCGTTCTGCATTATGTGTTATCTCTGTGCTGGCTGAATGCGATTTCCTGCCGGCGCACAGCACACGCTTCAGACAGAGGCGGAGCAGCCGAGTGTGGCGGCGAACAAATAGCCTCCACATTTCATATCGGCCTGCGGCCCAATCACGTCGGGCCACAGGTGGACGGCCAGGCCATCCGAACAGACCTTCCAGCGTCTTGCAGGACCGGGATGTGTTCGTTTTGGATATTTGCTGCGTTAATGCAGGCAGATCGGCTGGTTGAGGGGCGGGGGGGGGGGCTCCCGGTTCCCGGTTCGAATGCCAGTCTGGGTGGAGATTCCATGTTCTCCCAAACTGACCCAACCATGCCTCTATGAAGAGAAAAGGCCTTCCCCAAACTGTTTCCTCCAAATCAAGTTCAATTCATTCATTCATTCATTCATTATCTCCCGCTTTATCCTCTATTGGGGTCGCGGTGGGGTTCCCCATGCCCATCCAGGGGAGAACGTCTCGGGCGCTGGGCAGATACACCCAGGACAGGACGCCAATCCATCGCTGGGCACACACTCACTCACGTAAACACACTCTATATGGGGCAATTTTTTTTGAGAATTCCATTGACTTTGATCCATGTTTTTGGACTGTGCGAGGAAACCGGAGAACCCGGAGGAAACCCACGCAGACACGGGGAGAACATGGAGACTCCACCCAGATGGGGATTCGAACCGGGAATCCCTAGTGCTGAGAGGAGAACGTGCTAACCACTAAGCCACCGTGCCAACCGATACTGTAAGTCCTTTCATCCATTCATTATCTTCCGCTTTATCCTCTATTAGGGTCGTGGGGGGGGGTTCCCCAGGCCCATCCAGGGGAGAACGTTTCAGGCGCTGGGCAGATACACCTAGGACAGGGCGCCAATCTATCACTGGGCACACACTTACTCACACAGACACACTCTATATGGGGCAATTTGGAGAATTCAATTGACCTGATCCATGTTTTTGGACTGTGGGAGGAAACCGGAGAACCCGGAGGAAACCCACGCAGACACGGAGAGAACGTGGAAACTCCACCCAGATTGGGATTCGAACTGGGAATCCCCAGAAGAACATGCTAACCACTAAGCCACCATGTCGCCTGGACAATTAAGGTCAATTAAATTCTCCAAATTGCCCCATATAGAGTGTGTCCGTGTGAGTGAGTGTGTGCCCAGTGATGGATTGGCGTCCTGTCCTGGGTGTATCTGCCCAGCGCCCGAAACGTTCTCCCCTGGATGGGCATGGGGAACCCCCCCCGCGACCCTAATAGAGGATAAAGCTGAAGATGATGGATGGATGGTTGGGTTTAGATGACGAGTCGAGCTGATATCCTCTAATGTTCTCACACGCGGCTCATAAGTCAGTTGTGTTTAATTGCCTGCAAGGAGCAAACAAATAGCATGTACAAAAGGTCACCGGCGTCTCGTTCCCACGGCCTCCTGCTCTCTGCCTTCATTACAGCTCGCTAAACGCTACAAATTGTGCTTCGTGTGTCTCTCGGAGCCGAGACGTTCTCGGAGCATCAACCTCATTTCTGCAGCGCCGCAGATAATTATTATTTATGTCTCGTATCGAGGGCTAAATTTTAATGATGCCCTGTATACCACTCTTTTGAGAGGTGGATGATTGTGACGGATGGGCTGTGGAAAGGGGTGGGGCTAAGTATGAAATACAAATGGCTACATGAACTTTTAATAATGAGGCCTGCTTTTGTAATGATACTAAATGACAAGGATGGCTGACTATCAATCAGACTCTCTGTTGTTTTAGAAGCAGGCGAGTCAGGGAGCATTAGTTCTACTTATAATGTGTGTGTGTGGGGGGGGTGGTGGGGGGTGGGGGGTGTGTCATCAGGATAAGTTCAATAGAATATAATTAGTTTAAGTATGAAATTATATATTTGCATATTGTCTAAAAACAGGGCGGCACGATGGTTTAGTGCTTAGCACGTTCTCCTCTCAGCGCTAGGGATTCCCGGTTCGAATCCCCATCTGGGTGGAGTTTCCATGTTCTCCCCGTGTCTGCGTGGGTTTCCTCCGGGTTCTCCGGTTTCCTCCCACAGTCCAAAAACATGGATCAAGTCAATTGAGTTCTCCAAATTGCCCCATATAGAGTGTGTCTGTGTGAGTGAGTGAGTGTGTGTCCAGTGATGGATTGGCGTCCTGTCCTGGGTCTATCTGCCCAGCGCCCGAGACGTTCTCCCCTGGATGGGCATGGGGAACCCCACCGCGACCCTAATAGAGGATAAAGCGGAAGATAATGAATGAATGAATGAATACTTATTTCTCTTTTTATTTACATTAATATTGACATATTATTACATTTTTTAAAGTAATTTTCTTCTTATAATAAATACATTAGATGTCCTATCTTCCTCCTTTGCAGCTTTACCCAAATAATCCAGAAGAGCAAGTTTAAATTCAGGTTTATATATACATCCATCCATTCATTCATTATCTTTCACTTTATCCTATTAGGGTCACGGTGGGGTTCCCTATGCCCATCCAGGGAAGAACGTTTCAGGGCAGGGCAGATACACCCAGGACAGGACGCCAATCTATCAGTGGACACACAGTCACTCACACACACACACTCTATATGGGGCAATTTGGAGAACTCAATTGACCTTGATCCATGTTTTTGGACTATGGGAGGAAACCGGAGAACCCGGAGGAAACCCACCTTGACACGAGGACATGGAAACTTCACCCAGATGGGGATTCAAAACCGGGAATCCCTAGCGCTGAGAGGAGAACGTGCTAACCCCTAAGCCACCATGCCGTCCATGAGTATTAATATTTCCATGAATTAATGAATATTGTCTGGATTCAGTGTCCTGAAGCATACTGTAATTGTAATTACATTTCATTACATTTGGTCACAGCGATGGATTGGCGCCCTGTCCTGGGTGTATCTGCCCAGCGCCCGAGACGTTCTCCCCTGGATGGGCATGGGGAACCCCCACCGCGACCCTAATAGAGGATAAAGCGGGAGATAATGAATGAATGAATGATACATTTAGCAGCAGACTCTGGATCATCACAACATCCCTGGAGCAATGAGGGTTAAGGGTCTTGCTCAAGGACCCACATTGGTAACTTCAGTGGACCTGGGATTTGAACCCCCAACCTTCAGATTGATAACCCAACGCCCTGAACACTGAGCTACCACACCCTCTAATGAACCCAATTGGTGTTCATTTGCATGACTAATTATTCTAATGATCTGAATATTGGGGCTGGATGTGTCTGATCGTACACTTCAGGTTCAGTCCTGCTCCTCCAGCTCCGTTTGCGATGCAAATCCGGCCGGGATGCCTGCGGGGAGCGTTGGGAGATTGCGGATGCTTGGCTGCAGGTTTGCATGACAGGCGCAGAGCAGTCATCAGTCACATGCGCAAACGTGCACAGCATGTGGAGAGGCGGTGGCCGCCTACATATGGTGATGCCGTAGGTGTAAATAGCTTTCTACAACTTTGCCACTTTGAATGAATTACCCTAGGTGCATAATGCTGTGATTATCACTTCCCATCCCGCCCCCCCCCTCCCCCCTCCGCCTTTTGTACGCAGTCCACTGCGAAAGTTGCCTATCTCCCCTGTGAGCAGTCATCTGTCACTTCTCTGATAGAGGGATGAGAGCGAGGCACCATTTTAATCTCGCTAACAGAAATTAAAGAGCACACAACAAGAACATCTTCCTCCCGCTGCTTTGCTCTGAACCCAATCTCAGCCGGTGTGCGGGACCCCATGAGAGAGCCGCCAGGAGTCTCTGCGTTAGCGTTTTATCTGTTCATGTACTAATTATTGCAGTTAGAAATTTGATGACATTCTTTTGGCGCAGTTTAACGACAGACAAGACATTTTGGGATCAGGATTTTTTATGTTTTTAAACCACGCCCCATCAACACATCTCTGTTTCATTTACACTTCCATTCATCCATCCATTATGTTCTGCTTTATACTGTACTAGGGTCGCGGGGGGGGGTTCCCTATGCCCATCCAGGGGAGAACGTTTCAGGGCAGGGCAGATACACCCAGGACAGGACGCCAATCTATCAGTGGACACACACTCACTCACACACACACTCTATATGGGGCGATTTGGAAAATTCAATTGACCTTGATCCATGTTTTTGGACTGTGGGAGGAAACAGGAGAACCCACATGGACACGGAATATGGAAACTCCACCCAGATTGGGATTCGAACCCTAGAAACCCTATTTCTGAGAGGAGCACAGTCCAAAAACATGGATCAAGTCAATGGAATTCTCCAAATTGCCCCATATAGAGTGTGTGTGTCTGAGTGAGTGTGTCCGGTGATCGATTGGCACCCTGTCCTGGGAGTATCTGCCCAGCGCCTGAAACGTTCTCCCCTGGATGGGCATGGGGAACCTCCCCCCCATACTGCCCCCAAACCCTAGTAGAGTTTTAAGCTGAAGATGATGGATGGTTTTGTATTCGCGGACCTTATTTTTACACACTGAGCCCTGCTGACTGCAGTCAACTTCAATAAGCGCTTATTCTGCCCTCCACCACCCCTTGCTAACCCCAGTCCTCCCGAGCCCCGGTGCGAGCCTGTGGCCGGGAAGTTAATTGGCAGCATCTGCTGTCTGGTAGGCAGGGCACCCCACCACACCCCCCCCCCCTCCACACGTATCCTCGCCCCACTGGGTATATGGAAACACCAGGCTGGCCATGGACATTGAGCAATCACAGACAAAGAGAGACGCGGAAGAGACAGGGAGGTTGAGGGAGAGAGGAAACCTGCAGCTGGTGTTGATGCCATGGGGGACCTGATCAGACAGGTTGGTAAGCTTTGCCAGGCAGAGGATGCTTCAGGGCCAGATGGTAGAAAACAGAAACCTAATACCTCCAATCAGAAATATAAACAAATGAGGTGGAATGGGTTTCTACCTCCAACTACCATTTAAATTTAACATCAGACATTTATTTACGTTTACTCATTTTATCCTGCCTTAGATATTTTTATCCATCCATCCATTATCTGCCACTTTATCCTCTATTAGGGTCACGGGGATGGGGGGGGGGGTTCCCCATGCCCATCCAGTTGGAGAACGTTTTGGCTATACCCAGGACAGGGTGCCGATCTATCTCTGGACACACACTCACTCACACAGACACACTCTATATGGGGCAATTTGGAGAATTCAATTTACCTGGAAACCATGTTTTTGGACTGTAGGTGGAAACCAGAGGATGTGGAGGAAACCCCCGCGGACACGGGGAGAACATGGAAACTCTACCCAGATTGGGATTTGAACCGAGAATCCCCAGTGCTGAGAGGAGAACATGCTAACCACTAAGCCATCATGCCGCCCAGCACTTGATATAAAAAGAAAGAAAGAAAGAAAAACATAAAAAATATATAGAGCAGCATGGTGGCTTAGTGGTTGGCATGTTCTCCTCTTAGCACTAGGGATTCCCGGTTCGTATGCCAATCTGGGTGGAGTTTGCATGTTCTCCCCGTGTCCGTGTGGGTTTCCTCCGGGTTCTCCGGTTTCCTCCCACAGTCCAAAAACATGGATCAAGGTCGATTGAATTCTCCAAATTGCCCCATATAGAGTGTGTCTGTGTGAGTGAGTGTGTGTCCAGTGATATATTGGCGCCCTGTCCTGGGTCTATCTGCCCAGCGCCCGAAACGTTCTCCCCTGGATGGACATGGGAAACCCCCCCCCCCCCCCGCGACCCTAATATAGGATAAAGCGGAAGATAATGGATGGATGGACATCAAATGTTTGTGGAGATGTGTTTTGAGTTGTTTCCTGTGGGAGAAAACCGGAGAACCCGGAGGAAACCCACTCGGACACGGGGAGAACATGGAAACGCCACCCAGATGGGGATTCGAACCGGGAATCCCTAGTGCTGAGAGGAGAACATGCCAACCACTAAGCCACCGTGCCGCCCTTATATATTTTTCTTTATTTATTTACTTTTATATCAAGTGCTGGGCGGCACGGTGACTTAGTGATTAGCATGTTCTCCTCTCAGCACTGGGGATTCCGGGTTCAAATCCCAATCTGGGTGGAGTTTGCATGTTCTCCCTATGTCCATGTGGGTTTCCTCCACATTCTCCGGTTTCCTCCCACAGTCCAAAAGCATGGATCAAGGTCAATTGAACTCGCCAAATTGCCCCATATAGAGTGTGTTTGTGTGAGTGAGTGTGATAGATTGGTGCCCTGTCCGGGGTGTATCTGCCCAGCGCCCGAGACGTTCTCCCATGGATGGGCATGGGGAACCCCTTGCGACCC
>JAFMOC010000978.1:0-12500 GCA_019802505.1 Corydoras sp. C115 | reverse complement strand
CGCGGACACGGGGAGAACATGGAAACTCCACCCAGATTGGGATTCGAACCGGGAATCCCTAGTGCTGAGAGGAGAACGTGCTAACCACTAAAACAAAGGGCCTTAATTTGAAATCCTTGTTATTTTCATGTGTAAGTGCATGCAGAGGGCCCGCAAATAATATGCAAATATGGGTTCTGTAATACGTTGGTGACAGTGTATGTGTGTAGAACACATGTTCTCTGTTTGTTGCCATTAAAGTCCAACATCAAAGACATTTTCATGTTTGATGTGACCGTATTTGTGCTTTAGTTTCCTGGAACAGCTCATTCAGTCTGAGTCCCGCCGCTCCGGTCAGCAGCAGACCACTACAGCGTCCCAGCACTGCATTATCCATCCATCCATTATCTTCTGCTTTATCCCTATATTAGGGTCACGGTGGGGTTCCCCATGCCCATCCAGGGGAGAACGTTTCAGGCGCTGGGCAGATACACCCAGGACAGGACAAGGGGAGAACATGGAAACTCCACCCAGATGGGGATTCGAACCAGGAATCCCTAGTGCTGAGAGGAGAACTTGCCAACCACTAAGCCACCATGCCGCCGCACTGCATTATCCCTTCATCCATCCATTATCTTCCGCTTTATTCTATATTAGGGTCGCCGGGGGGGTTCCCCATGCCCATCCAGGGGAGAACGTTTCGGGCGCTGGGCAGATACCCCCAGGACAAGGCGCCAATCTATCGCTGGGCACACACTCACTCACACACACACACTCTATATGGGGCAATTTGGAGAACTCAATTGACTTGAGGAAACCCACACGGACACGGGTAGAACATGGAGACTCCACCCAGATGGGGATTCGAACCGGGAATCCCTAGTGCTGAGAGGAGAACATGCTAACCACTAAGCCACCGTGCCGCCGCACTGCATTATAATTTTTTTTATTCAATTTTGTATATTGAGGGCATCACGGTGGCTTAGTGGTTAGCATGTTCTCCTCTCAGCACTAGGGATTCCCGGTTCGAATCTCAATCTGGGTGGAGTTTCCATGTTCTCCTCGTGTCCATGTGGGTTTCCTCCGGGTTCTCCGGTTTCCTCCCACAGTCCAAAAACATGGATCAAGTCTCCAAATTGCCCCATATAGAGTGTGTCTGTGTGAGTGAGACCCTAATAGAGGATAAAGTGGGAGATAATGAATGAATGAATGAATTTTGTTTAATGAGATGTCGCAGTGTGACATCATCGTTGCAGGTGCTTCGATATGAGGAATGAGATTGATGCATTAAGTTTGGTGTTGGATGTTGGTGTAGAAACAAGGCAGTGATATTAGCGTGGAAGTATAATAAAGCATGACTTCTGATGTGTGTGTGTGTGTGTGTGTGTGTGTGTGTGTGTGTGTGTGTGTGTGTGTGTGTGTGTGTGTGCTCATGTGAAATAGCAAGTGCCCCATGAGGGGGCTTGGTGCCATGCTGGCTGGTTCAGGGGGCTCATCTGCTTCAGAATAATTATCCAGTCTCCCCCTTTGCACAGTGGGCCGTCTGGTTACCACAGTGGGGTCACACATAGGCACACACACACACACACACACACACACACACACACACACACACACACACACACACACTGTTGCAGAAAAACACCAGACTCTTGCCTGGACAGGATGAGGTGACTTGATGGCGCCTCCGCATTTATCACGCATAAGGCATCACACACACACACACACACACACACACACACACACACACACACACAGTACATTAATGTGCTGTTTGTACAGATGGCCGCAGTCACTTGAGACATAAGGATGCTGCGACCTGCTCTATGATGTAAGCATGTGTTCCGAGAGATCAGGTGAACCTGTCTTCATGAAGACAAAGACAGGGTGGGGCTTCTGAACTGATTCAATCCGTCCTAAAGCTCCGCCACAGGCTGCATCGTTTCTCTGGTCTTTAAAGGCAAGAACTATAGCCATCTGCTGGTCAGTGCGAGGCAGACACACACACACACACCTCACACACAGATGAACATCTCACTCAGTCATCGCATCAGACTTCAAAGCTCCCGTCGTTTCTATAAGCTGCTCATTTGATCGGATTGATAAGATGAGACCACAGCAGCCAGGTGGAAATGTTGGTGGCACATTTTGCTGACATCGGCTTTTCGAAATGTAGACTGTATGCATTGCACCCCGCTGTGTTTTTATGGCCAAAGAATAGACATTAAAAAAGGAAACCGATGTCGTGTTGGACGAACCACGAACGGGAGACAGAACGTCAGACAGGGGTGTAGTCCACCACCCCTCACACGATGTAGGACTGAATTCTTCATAATGAAGTAATGATTATCAAACACACACACACACGGATGAGAGCTCCAGGTTAAAAATTGCACCGCATCTCATTATCTTCTGCTTAATTCGTTAGGTAGAGTTGCAGGAGGGGGAGAACATTTCGGGCGGATACACCCAGGATACGGCTCCAATCCATCACTCCATCACTGAATCACACTCACTCACAGATGCATACACACATTACTTAGGGGAAATTAGATGGGGCAATATAGAGCAGTAAACTCACCTTGAATTCACCTTTAGACTGTGGGAAAACAGGAGAACCCGGAGAAAACCCACTCAGACACGAAGGGAACATGGAAACTCTGTGTGTGTGTGTGTATGTGTGTGTGAATAGACAAATATATTGTGTTACCTACATATTACATCTATAAGGGTTTTAATGTCTTCATGGGTTATAATAATAATAATAATAATAATAATAAAATAAATAATAACAACAATAATTATAATAAGAATAAAATAAAGAATAATAACAATAATAATAATAATAATAATAATAATAATAGTAATAATAATAAAATAAATAATAACAACAATAATAAGAATAAGAATAAAATAAAGAATAATAACAATAATAATAATAATAATAATAATAATAAACAATAATAAAATAAATAATAATGATAATAATAATAATAACAGCAACAACAACAACTAATACTAATAGTAATTATAATAATATTAATAATAATACTTATACTACTACTACTAATAATAATAATAATAATTATAATAATAATAATAATATTTGAATAATTGAGTAGCACCATAAATCAGCAGCTCTAAATTCTCTCTATTTAAATTGCCCCTATATAGTGTGTGTGAGTAGGTGTGTGTGCACAGTGATGGATTGGTGCCCTGTCCTGGGTGTAGACCCCCCCCCCCCCCACATACGTAGTCCCTACAGTTGAGCTGAATATAATAATAATTCCACATGGGTTCTCTCAAATGTTGTGTCCTTATATTTTATATATATATATATATCGTCTTCCTTTCTGCTTCACCTGCTGGGAGGTGTAGTCTCCTGCTGCTTCTCAGCAGTTTGGTTTCAATCTCCTGTTCTAGATCCTCCACAAATTGCAGCTCTAGAACCAGCAATCCAGATATAATGATACGACAGGAACACAACAACAATGTCATACGCCGAAATTCCCACTGCCACCAGTTCACCAGTAACTTCCAAACCGCTATCATTTATGTCCGACCACAGAACCTTCAAGGTTGCTTAGTAACCGCTCCGTCCATAAGCACCTGAGCGTGGCGGCTCTGCTCGGCTCGGCTCTTTTGAGGTGTGACCGGCTTCCTGGAGGTGTAGTCAGACCTTCATCAATGGCTCTGCCGACGAATACTGGATGGAACCTGAATATTAATTGGACCGGCGGTCCTGCAGGACCCCCTTAATGGACTCACATATAGTTCTCCAGTTGTTAGAGGTTTTCCATTTGTTAAATATCTCTACATGGCTGTCCTACACTGTTGTTGCTGCCGGCCGATCAAGGAGGACGAGTCCCCCACTGAGTCTTGGTCCTCCCAAGGTTCATTCATTCATTCATTATCTCCCGCTTTATCCTCTATTAGGGACGCGGTGGGGTTCCCCATACCCATCCAGGGGAGAACGTCTTGGGCGCTGGGCAGATAGACCCAGGACAGGGCGCCAATCCATTGCTGGGCACACATTCACTCACACAGACACACTCT
Source organism: Corydoras sp. C115 (assembly GCA_019802505.1). Taxonomy (NCBI): domain Eukaryota; kingdom Metazoa; phylum Chordata; class Actinopteri; order Siluriformes; family Callichthyidae; genus Corydoras; species Corydoras sp. C115. The sequence continues at coordinate 8,465 of JAFMOC010000978.1, read as the reverse complement.
GTTTGAGGCAATTTGGAGAATTCAATTGACTTGATCCATGTTTTTGGACTGTGGGAGGAAACCGGAGACCCCGGAGGAAACCCACGCGGACACGGGGAGAACATGGAAAGTCCACCCAGACGGGGATTCGAACCGGGAATCCCTAGCACTGAGAGGCGAACGTGCTAACCACTAAACCACCATGCCTACTCCCAAGGTTTCTTCCTTAAATAACAAAATAACAGGGAGTTTTGTCTTGCCACTGTCGCTTCGGCTTGCTCTATGGGGGTTTAAAGGCTTTTCATTCTGTAAAGCTGCTTTGTGACGATGTACTGTTGTTAAAAGCGCTATAGAAACAAATAACTTGACTTGACTCGGCTCTGCTCCACTTCCTCAACTCTCGGTTCTCTCGGTTATATAAAATCATCAGACTTGTACAGATACATAATAAATATGCAGGCAGGTTTCAGACGAGGAAGGAGAACCTGGGAGGGGCTTTCTGTATCCCACTCGAGCCATTACTCGCTAATGTTTGGAGACAGAACCGGTGTCATTGGAAAGTCCGGCTGCCGTGTTTGAAAGCGTTAACCTTCAGCGCATTTGAAGCATGTCCGGAACCGCCGTGACGAGATGAGAGAGCAGAAAGGAGATGAGGGTGCCGTGATGACCTCCATGCTTGATTGATTTGAGAATCTAGACAAGATGTACCCACTCTGCATGAAAGCCGGTCATTTTCCACCTCGACTGTGAGACTCGAGGGGCCACCGACACGGCGCGAATGAAAGCTAATTCGGAATCTGATAACGAGCGTGAAAAGGATCGGGGAGAAACATTTTGACCACAGAGTTGCCCCACTGCAGAGGTACTTCAGAACCGGAGCTCAGTGTTGCGTCAGATTCATGGAAACGAACAATAATAATCCAGGATTAGGGACATTCAGCCATTATTTTCTGCTTAATCCTCTACTAGGGTCACAGGGGGGTTCCCCATGCCCATTCAGGGGAGAACGTTTCGAGCGCTGGGCAAATACAGGGCACCAATCCATCACTGTGCACACACTTACACACAGAAACACTCTATGGGGCAATTGAGAGCAGCCAATTCCATTGAATCCATGTTTTTGGACTGTGGGAGAAAAACATGAGAACCTAGAGGGAACCCACACAGGCACGAAGGCAACATGGAAACTCTGTGTGTGTGTGTGTGTGTGTGTGTGTGTGTGTGTGTCTGAATAGACAAATATGTTGTGTTACCAATATATCACATCTGTAAGGGTTTTAATGCCTTTATGGTTAATAATAATAATAATAATAATAATAATAGTCCGTCCATCCATTGTCTTCTGCTTTGTCCTCTATTAGGGTCGTGGGGGGGTTCCCCATGCCCATCCAGGGGAGAACGTTTCGGGCGCTAGGCAGATACACCCAGGACAGGACACCAATCCATCGCTGGGCACACACTCACTCACACATACACACTCTATATGGGGCAATTTGGAGAACTCAATTGACTTGATCAATTGACTTGTTTTTGGACTGTGGGAGGAAACCGGAGAACCCGGAGGAAACCCACGCGGACACGGGGAGATCATGGAAACTCCACCCAGATTGGGATTCGAGCTGGGAATCCCTAGTGCAGAGAGGAGAACATGCTAACCACTAAGCCACCATGTCACCCCAATAATAATCCATCCATTATCTCCCGCTTTATCCTCTATTAGGGTCGCGGGGGGGTTCCCCATGCCCATCCAGGGGAGAACGTTTTGGGCGCTGGGCAGATACACCCAGAACAGGACGCCAATCCATCGCTGGGTACACACTCACTCACACAGACACACTCTATATGGGGCAGTTTGGAGAACTCAATTGACTTGATCCATGTTTTTGCACTGTGGGAGGAAACCGGAGAACCCGGAGGAAACCCACACGGACAGGGGAAGAACATGGAAACTCCACCCAGATCCCAATAATAATAATAATAATAATAATAATAATAGGCACGGTGGCTTAGTGGTTAGCATGTTCTCCTCTCAGAACTGGGGATTCCCGGTTCGAATCCCAATCTGGGTGGAGTTTCCATGTTCTCCCCATGTCTGCGTGGGTTTCCTCTGGGTTCTCCAGTTTCCTCCCACAGTCCAAAAACATGGATCAAGTCAATTGAATTCTCCAAATTGCCCCATATAGGGTGTGTTTGAGTGAGTGAGTGTGTGCCCAGTGATAGATTGGCGTCCTGTCCTGGGTCTATCTGCCCAGCGCCCGAAACGTTCTCCCCTGGATGGGCATGGGGAACTCCTCCGCGACCCTTATAGAGGATAAAGCGGGAGATAATGAATGAATTAATAATAATAATAATAATAATAATAATAATAATGATTCCTTCACGAGGAGAACATACAAATTCCCAGATTGGGATTTGAGCCTGGATCCCCTGCACTTAGAGGCAGACCTGCTGAGCACTAAGCCATCGTGCCGGCCAATAGGGAAACTTATTTATAGAAATAAGATGCTTGTCTGATCTTTATAGATGGTCAGATAGTCAAACAGAGTCAGGCAAGGGCGTGCATTCACAAAGGACATCTCTCACACACACACACACACACACACACACACACACACACACACACAGTTCTCCTGCATTCTCTACCTCTGCAGAGTGTCTTATATAAAACAGCAGTGCATTGGAGAATAATAGTTAAGTGTTTTAACCGCTGGCATTGAGCCAGAGGAATATGAATGTTTAATTGTATGCACATAATTGTATTTCCGTCGACTGTTAGTGTTCATTTAGTTGTTTGGCGGATGTGTGTGTGTGTGTGTGTGTGGGGGGGGGGGGGGGGGGGGTTCTCCACCAGATAAGTCCTGTATTTGTAACTGGGGCATCGTGTGAAATCGGAGAAGCGCATGAAGCCACGAGCCACCGTTCCGTAGATAAAACAAAGTGCCATCAGGCAACAGGGCGAAGACCGAGAGACGCCACGGAGACCTGAGAAAACGCTCGGACCATTTAGGGCTGCTTCAAGCTTCCTTGATTCTTCCCCCGCTCTCTCTCCCTCTCCCTCTCCCTCTCTCTCTCTCTCTCTCTCTCTCTCTCTCTCGCTCTCCGGAGGAACACACCAGTTCTGTTCTTTGGCCAATAGCGGAGCAGCAAAGCAAGGCGGGCAGGCAGCACACTCCCAGTGGGGAATTCAAATCAATATCCAGGACTTGCTCGGTGGACAACAAGGTCAAACATGGAGATGGAACCGGGAGAGTGTCTAAACACAGAAGAGGAAAGGAAGGTGTCAGTGTGCATCATTAACCCTGTAGAGGCAGAGCGGGGTAGCGGGGTAGCGGGGTAGCGGGGTAGCGGGGTAGTGGGGTAGTGGGGTAGTGTCGGAATGGTTTAGTGAGAGATGGACAGAATAAACAGTGCAGGGACGGGATACCTAGTGTATTAACACTGGTCTTCCTGGACTCTTGAAATTCTGAGGATTTTCAAGAGTCCTCAGAATTTGTTTGAACCACTAAGGGGACATCAGGCAGCTATTCATATGCATAACGACCTACAGCCCCCCCCCCCCCTCTGCCTTACAGGTGAAACGCTAGGTAAAAACTGAATTCAAAGGTAAATTCCCTGAAATTCAGCCTAATGCGATGCAGTAACAGACATTCTGCAATGAAAGTTTAGTGAAATCGAACGTACTTTCAGCGACTACAAATAAAATGAAACAGATATCTAGACATTCAAATCGAGTCCTCAAACTCATTTTACTGCAAACTGTGTATTTACTCCTAAATGTAGACATACATACATACTGTCCCTCGTTTGGGTCCTTAATTGTTTCAGTTGGGTGATTGGTTTGTTTTTTGCACGTGTTCAGTTCGTTTTGTACTTAGTTTTCCATCTCTTCGGCGCACGTCTTTATTTTGTGGTTATGTATGCCCTACGTTACGTTGTTCGTTTGTTCCCCCTTTTTGTTGGTGTCTCCACACCAATTTTTATTAAATTCTACATTTTGGATTTTATCCCGATGTCTCTTTCTCTCCTTCCGCATTCAACCACAGTACGGCGCTACACCTTCCCCGTGCAGGTTGTATTCCGTGGGAGCGTTTCCGAGGACCGACTGGCTTCCTGGAGACCTTCATCCATGGCTCTGCTGACTAATACTGTATGGAACCTTACAACCTGCAGGACGCCCCCTAATGGACTCACATATAGTTTTCCAGTTGTTAATTTTTCCATTTGTTTAATATCTGTACATTAGTACACTACTCCGCGTAACCGCCCTCCTCCGGGGAAGAACGGACAAATGTTAACACATACAGACGTACCTACGTTTATTTTTAGAATTCGTACTTTATTTTAGTTTATATTCATTCATTTATTATCTCCCGCTTTATCCTCTATTAGGGTCGCGGTGGGGTTCCCCATGCCCATCCAGGGGAGAACGTCTCGGGCGCTGGGCAGATAGACTAAGGACAGGGCGCCAATCCATCGCTGGGCACACACTCACTCACACAGACACACTCTATATGGGGCAATTTGGAGAATTCAATTGACTTGATCCATGTTTTTGGACTGTGGGAGGAAACCAAAGAACCCGGAGGAAACCCACGCAGACACGGGGAGAACATGGAAACTCCACCCAGATGGAGATTCGAACCGGGAATCCCTAGCGCTGAGAGGCGAACGTGCTAAACCACTAAACCACCGTGCCGCCCCTAGTTTATATTGAAAACACAATAATTCAGTTGCACCTTGATTTTATTTCGCATGCTTGTTTTTTAGCATGTACATACCATAAAACATAACCAGTGTTAAGGACCGACAGGTCCAATCCGATTGGTCCTGCTGGAAGGCTAAACATACTATATATACAGTAGCGGACACCTCCGTCCTCTATGTCCTCCACTTATCATATAGATGGACTTTGTAGTTTTATAATTAAAAACCTGAAGTCCATCTGTGTTCTGGTTGTTGTTAGTCCCCTGTTGGTTCTCTGTTCTCTATTGGTCAGGACCATCACAGAACGGGTATCATTTGGGTGGTGGATTGTTTTTTGTCAGTTCAGTAGTGACACTGATGTGGTGAGGGGGGTTTTAGTGCAGCTGCTGGGATAGGACTAATGCCCCAACCAAATAATCCCTGCTCTGTGGTGGTGCTATTGGGGTTCTGATCATTAGAACAGAGTAAAGGGGACACAGTACAGAGTATGTACTGTAGAACACAAACAGATGGACTACAAAGTCAATCTTTACAGGACATAGAACTCAAAACATGGAAAATAAGTGGAGCAGAAAGGGTATCTCTATTGCCCCTATATATTGTGTATGGGGTGGCATGGTGGCTTAGTGATTTGCATGTTCTCCTCTCAGCACTGGGGATTCCCGGTTCGAATCCCCATCTGGATGGAGTTTCCATGTTCTCCCCGTGTCCACGTGGGTTTCCTCCGGGTTCTCCGGTTTCCTCCCACAGTCCAAAAACATGGATCAAGTCAATTGAGTTCTCCAAATTGCCCCATATAGATTGTGTCAATGTGTGCACAGAGATAGATTGGCGCCCTGTCCTGGGTGTATCTGCCCAGCGCCCGAAACGTTCTCCCCTGGATCGCCCATGATGGAGAACCCCACCCCAACCCCCCCTCACGCCCATAGTCCTGAGTAGAGGATTAATTTGATAGCGGCGGCACGGTGGCTTAGTGGTTAGCATGTTCTCCTCTCAGCGCTAGGGATTCCCGGTTCGAATCCCCATCTGGGTGGAATTTCCATGTTCTCCCCGTGTCCGCATGGGTTTCCTCCGGGTTCTCCGTTTTCCTCCCGGTGTTTGTGTGAGTGAGTGTGTGCCCAGCGATAGATTGGCGCCCTGTCCTGGGTCTATCTGCCCAGCGCCCGAAACGTTCTCCCCTGGATGGCCATGGGGAACCCCACCCCCCCGCGACCCTAATATAGGATAAAGCGGGAGATAATGAATGAATGAATGAATGAATGAATAATGAGATAACATGAGATGTAAGATAATCACATACATAGTTGCTGTTAGTTGAACTGCTGGATTGTTTGCTGTTTATTATGGGATGCCAGTAAGGCACAGTAAGGTTTGGTGTTGACAGATTCCTGGATGTTGGTTGTTTACTGTGAATCTGAATATAAATGATGTTCTACCAGCTCATGGTTGAAGACGCTGGCGTCGACTCTGTGGCTCTTTTCTTCTTTGTAGTCCACGCTGAGCTGAAATTGGTTTAATTTCAATTCTGCTGTTCACTTTGTTGAAGCAGCAAAGACATGTGGGAATTCGTTGGCGTACTTGTTTATGTTTTACGTCCCCCCCCCCTCTCTCTCTCTCTCTCTCTCTCAGTTTTCCTCTCCGTCTCTGTCTTTCCCTTCGTCCTCTCTCTGTGGTATAACTGTCTCGTGGATGTTTGTCGGTCTGTAAATCATGCTGTGGGGTGGGGGGGGGGGGGGGGGGGGGGGGGGGGGGGTAATGGGAGGCCTTTTTTTAGCCCAGGCTGATTTGAGAGACTTGTTTCTCCTCCTTATCAGTCAGCTGTCCAGAGCTCACTGTCTGTCTCAGACACGAGACAACCTCCATTACATTTACATTACGGTTCTCATTTAGCAGACACTTTTTCTCCAAAGCCACTCTTAAGGTGAGCTGGAGCGATGAGGGTTTAAGGGTCTTGCTCAAGAAACCACATTGGTAACATCAGTGGACCTGGGATTTGAACCCCCAACCTTCAGATTGACAGCCCAGCCCTCTAACCACTGATCTACCGCGCCCTCAAGTGGAACCTCATGCCTTTATTTTATGTTCCCATCCTTGGGGGGCACGGGGGCTTAGTGGTTAGCATGTTCTCCTCTCAGCACTAGGGATTTCCGGTTCGAATCCCAATCTGGGTGGAGTTTCCATTTCATGTTCTCCCCGTGTAAGCATGGGTTTCCTCCGGGTTCTCCGGTTTCCTCCCACAGTCCAAAAGACATGGATCAAGGTCAATTGAATTTTTCAAATTGCCCCATATAGAGTGTGTCTGTGTGTGAGTGAGTGTGTGCCCAGCGATAGATTGGCGTCCTGTCCTGGGTGTATCTGCCCAACGCCCAGAACGTTCTCCCCTGGATGGGCAACCCCCCCGCGACCCTAATATAGGATAAAGCAGAAGATAATGGATGGATTGCTACTGGGGTGGCACGGTGGCTTAGTGGTTGGCATGTTCTCCTCTCAGCACTAGGGATTCCCAGTTTGAATCCCTATCTGGCCTGCACCCGAAACGTTCTCCCCTGGATGGGCAAGGGGAACCCCCCCCCCCCTCCGACCCTAATACAGGATAAAGTGGAAGATTATGGATGGATATATATATACACCATTATATTATATATATAACACATTATTTTGTTTCTTTGCCTTTCCTACAAAATGAACAGATTTCCATCCTTCATGTCCGTTTTTGTGTTTCAGGCAAAGACTACCAGCCAAGAACGTGTACTACTACCGCTGCCCCGACCATCGGAGAAACTACGTCATGTCTTTCGCCTTCTGCTTTGACCGCGAGGAGGACGTGTACCAGTTTGCCTACTGTTACCCCTACACCTACTCCCGTCTCCAGCACTATCTGGCCAGCCTCGAGCAACGGAACCTCGACTACCTAAAGAGAGAGCAGCTGGGTCTCAGCGTGGTGAGTGTGTGTGTGGGCGGGCTTTAATTGTCATTCAGTGGCCGCCGCGGTTTTCATGAATATTAATCCTATACATACTTACCAAAGGAAAAATGCAGCTCTTGGTGAGATCTTCAGGGTATGATGTGAAGTTCCATGAACTGAAGGTCCTTGGTAGATAAACATGTCTGTATATAAGTGCAAGCCTTCCGTGTTTTTTACATGGCTTATCTTTTAAAAGGATAATACGGAGATTGCGGGGTCTGCTGGGGATGGCAACCGGCTAATCAGAGCATTTAGATTTGACTTGTCCAGGTGCTGGATCATGTGCGGCGCCTGCAGTACTGTCTCTACTCTTATCAAATAATTGTAGAAGAAAACTCATTAGGAATGCTTGAAAGATTAAGTCCCACTCCCCCTTTTCCATCAATTCCACATTTCAAGGAGAGCGGGGCTGCCGGGGCCCGTGATGAAAGGGCGTTTATTGATAAGGAATGTATCAGCAGTTTAGAAAAGGAATCAATTTTGTATGAAATGTGATTTCAATGGGTTTCTCGCTAATGGGAAAGTAAATTGGGCAATTATGCATGTGAACGACTGTGGTTGAGTAACACTGGTATTGCTTGCTCAAATACTTGTCTAGTGTGTCATGTGACGTCGCGTACGCGGTTATCCACTGCACATGGTTAGCATTACCGCCGTTCGATTTCCGATTGGGGCAAATGAAGGTTCTTTCTGTATGGAGTCGGCATGTCCTCCCTGTGCCTGAGTTTTTTTTTTTTTTGTATTTTTCTGTGTACTTTGGATTCCTACCACTTTTTAAAGATGGGTATGATGGGTTAATCTGAGCTACTAATTGCCC
>JAFMOC010000977.1:0-75554 GCA_019802505.1 Corydoras sp. C115 | reverse complement strand
AGTCCTCTGTGTGAGTGAGTGTGTGCCCAGCATGGAGTGGCGCCCTGTCCTGGGTGTGTCTGCCCGGCGCCCGAGACGTTCTCCCCCAGATGGGCATGGGGAACCCACGCGACCCTAATAAGATGATAAAGCGGGAGATAATGAATGAATGGAATGGAATGAATGTTCTTTCATTTAATTTGTCTAATTAATTCATGGGCTTAGTGGTTAAGGAACCCCGGTTCCCCGGTTCGCTTTCCGCGTTCCCACACCAAATGGTCTCCCACTATGGACTTGAAGTGCCCTGTTGGCAAGGCACCTAACATCAATTGACCTCAATGGGCGACGTATTTCAAGGATACCTGCCCCACCGCTTCCCGGGCATGGTGTTGCTCACTTCAGCAGTGTTGTATATATGTGTGGGTTCTGCACGGATGGGTTAAATGTGGAGGACAATTTCCTCTGTGTGTGTACAGTAGGCAAATAAATCACTTCATCACTTTTATTTGTTAATTTAATGCTTGTTATCATGCTCTAAGTTGCAAACACAGACAGGTGTATCCCCCATTGCAATCAAATTGGATTGGATGGAACATTGACAATTTCTCTTAAATAGTCCCTATTAAAATCGTTTTAAAAACACAGGAAGTTTATAAGCATTCTGTTTGGAAGGGCACCATCCGCATGCCCGTACCAGTCACCGTGAGCAATCACTGCGCCACATATTGGAAAATACCTTACATAATGTACAAAGCTTTTCCTGTGAACATAAAAGCGCTGAATAATTGTGCACATGTGGCGCCAAGTGAAGTGTAATGGGGAAATTTGAATTCCGTGTAAATCTCAACAGTTATCGTTGAGCACATGCTTCAAAATGTGATGCTGAAGCCACTTAGCGAAAGTGGCCGTCATGTCATAAGTTGTGTCTGTTTTGTATATTTAGTTTCTGTCTATTAGAGTAAATTTAGTCAAAAGGTTTTACAACAAGTTAAAAAAAAAAAAACATTATCTTATTGTCAGATCTGCGTTTGAAATTTATTTCCACACTATATATTTTTATTTTTGCAGTGATGCTTTTGATGCACAGATATCAATGCCTTTTACTATATTCATTCATTCATTAATCGTCCGCTTTATCCTCTATTGGGGTCGCGGTGGGGTTTCCACTGCAGGTGCCCATCCAGGGGAGAACGTTTCTTTCGGGCGCTGGGCAGATAGACCCAGGACAGGGCGGCCAATCTATCGCTGGGCACACACTCACACTCACACAGACACACTCTATATGGGGCAATTTGGAGAACTCAATTGACAATTGATCCATGTTTTTTGAAGGAAACCATGTTTTCCCGAGGAAATCCACGCAGACACGGGGAGAACATGGAAACTCCACCCAGATGGGGATTCGAACCGGGAATCCCTAGTGCTGAGAGGAGAAACGTGCTAACCACTAAGCCACCGTGCCGCCTTTTTATATATATATATATATATATATATATATATATATTACTCTATATATAATATACTATATCTTATATATATACTGCTGAAATTTCATAATCAGGTGGGTAATAAGTAGGGGGGGGAAAAAATATAATATATATATAATCTATGGTGTCGTGTGTTTGTTGGTGTGTGTGAGTGTGTGCAGATACAGTATATATATATATATATATATACTATATACTAATAATATATATATATATATATATATATATATATAACCTGTACAATAACAGTTGTCCCAGTTATAAAGATACTGACATTTAATGTGGTGGGAAAAAAATCAGGGAAATTAAATCACGTCGCAAAATGTTCATGATCAATAATACTGCAGTTCAGCATCCATCCATCCATTCATTATCTTCCGCTTTATCCTGTAATAGGGTCGTGGGGGGGGGGCGAGGGGGACGGATTTTTCGGGCGCGTGGGCAGATACACCCCAGGACAGGGCAGCCAATCTATCACTGGGGCATTTCAGCATGTTCCTTCTTAGATTCACGTGATCGTGAAAAAGGCGACTTATAAGTCGCTTTGATTTAAAGCATCAGCTAAATTTAAACAAATGTATGTAATGTAAATCATTTTCAACATCGGATCGTTAAATCATTTTCCTTTTTTTTTTAAATTGGTTTGAACTGCTTTTTTATTCCAGGCTTTTATTAAGTGATTTTCCATCAAGCTAGATGCAGAGTTATAGCTTATAGTTAGTTAATTTTAAATCTAGTTTTTCTGCTTTGAACATTTTGTCGATTGTAAATGATGAAAATGGAAAAATTTGCTTTTAGGTATGCAAGCTAATTTATTATAATCATTACAATAGAGGTTTATTTATATAGAAGACATGAATGTGATATTTTGATTAATTCTGCATCTGTTTTTAAACAATCTCTGGAGATCCAGGTTCCAATCTTAATCTAAATTGTGTTTCCATCTTCTCCCCATGTCGATGTGGGGTTTTCTCCAGGTTTCTCCAGTTTCTTTCCCACAGTCCAAAACATGGATTCAAGGTCAATTAAAATTCTCCAAATTGCCCAAACAGAGTGTGCTGTGTGTGTCTGTGTGAGGGAGTGTGTGCCAAGTAATGTCTTGGTTGCCCTGTCCTGGGTGTAACGGTCCAGCGCCCGAAACGTTTGCTCCCCCTGCTGCAATGGCATGGAACCTTCCGCAACCCTAGTAGAGGATTAAAATGAGATGTGATGAGATATTTATAACTTTAATCTGCTTCAGTAGCATGACGGCAATTTTGTAATGAATTTTTGAATGGAATAAATGTAATTTGCTCTAATAACTTTGATTTAGGGTTTAGACTTTGTACAATTAAAGAACAAGAGGTTACTGTAAGAAATGCTAACAGTGTTACAGAATCTTTTTTGCCCCAAAAAAGTAAAATTACCATGCTATGAGACCATGATGTAATCTTGGTGTATATCATTTTCACTCAGCCATAATGAAGCTTATATCTGACGAACATGTCAACTCATATCTGGCTTTTCAACAACACAGTATCTTAAACAGGTCACAGGAAGGTGGATGTGGGGCAACTCACGTAATAGGAAGGGGGCAATAAAATGTAGAAGGTGGGTCTCATTCCTTCATGCATCACCCCGACTGATAAAATTTAGGAAAGGCACTGAACAGAAACAGCTGTGGGACATAGATAGGAACCCTCTGACAGGCAGCAGCCCCTCAGTTCCATAAAACCACTGATGGGATGCAGCTGCATATTAAAATAACTCTGTGACACACAACCAGTCTCGAGTTACAACGTTTTAAGGTGATGTTAAAGGGACAGTAAAGGTCCACAACAAGTAAACACACAAACATTGTCCATCCATCCATTATCTTCTGGTTTATCCACTATTAGGGTCGCGGTGGGGTTCCCCATGCCCATCCAGGGGACAGGACACCAATCTATCACTGGACACACTCTCACTCACACAAACACACTCTATATGGGGCAATTTGGAGAATTCAGTTGACCTTCATCCATGTTTTTGGACTGTGGGAGGAAACCGGAGAACCCGGAGGAAACCCACGTGGACATGGGGAGAGCATGGAAACTCCACCCAGATGGGGATTCGAACCGGGAATCCCTAGTGCTGAGAGGAGAACATGCTAACCACTAAGCCACCATGCTGCCCACAAATATTGTCCATCCATCCATTATCTTCCGCTTTATCCTATATCAGTGTCATGGGGGGGGGGACTTCCCCATGCCCATCCAGGGGAGAACGTTTTAGGCGCTGGGCAGATACACCCAGGACAGGACGCCAATCTATCACTGGACACACACTCACTCACTCAGACACTCTATATGGGGCAATTTGGAGAACTCAATTGACCTTCATCCATGTTTTTGGACTGTGGGAGGAAACCGGAGAACCCGGAGGAAACCCACGTGGACATGGGGAGAGCATGGAAACTCCACCCAGATGGGGATTCGAACCGGGAATCCCTAGTGCTGAGAGGAGAACATGCTAACCACTAAGCCACCGTGCCGCCGACAAACATTATATTTTACATATTTAATGTAGGCGGCACAGTGGCTTAGTGGTTAGCATGTTCTCCTCTCAGCACTAGGGATTCCCGGTTTGAATCCCCATCTGGGTGGAGTTTCCATGTTCTCCCCGTGTCTGCGTGGGTTACCTCCGGGTTCTCCGGTTTCCTCCCACAGTCCAAAAACATGGATCATGTCAATTGAATTCTCAAAATTGCCCCATATAGAGTGTGTCTGTGTGAGTGAGTGTGTGCCCAGCGATGGATTGGCGCCCTGTCCTGGGTCTATCTGCCCAGCGCCTGAGACGTTCTCCCCAGGATGGGCATGGGGAACCCCACCGCGACCCTAATAGAGGATAAAGCGGGAGATAATGAATGAATGAATGAATTAATTAATATTTAATGTAGAGTATACGGGACAAAAACCTTAGAAATAAGTAACTTCTCCTCACACAGTTTTTTAGGAGCATGTGATGAACTGCATACCATTTGAAAAGCTAAACTTTAATACAGTCAGCAGCTGGTTGGCAGGGCTGTTGGACTGTATGCAGATGAAGAATTAAAATGTCATTGTGAATACGAAGCATAACAATTCCTATGACTGTTTAATCTTTTTGCTAACACTCATCAACCATGGGCTCCTATAAGCAGGATCTGAAACTGATTATATTCACTACGGCTGTAAAAAGATCCAGCAAATATGTCCTCTGTCCTAAATTGTATTACGCTCTGGCAGAAGAGGAACAGTGGAAATGAGGGGCGAGATCTAGAACAGACAAGGAACACTCATAATACTGCTTATAAGCAAAGCATGCAACATTTCTTTGCAAATACACTAAAATAATATTAAGAATAATCATTCATTCATTATCTTCTGCTTTATCGTCTATTAAGGTCGCGGTGGGGTTCCCCATGCCTATCCAGGGAAAAACGTTTCGGGCGCTGGGCAGATACACCCAGGACAGGACGCCAATCCATCGCTGGGCACACACTCACTCACACAGACACACTCTATATGGGGCAATTTGGAGAATTCAATTGACTTGATCCATGTTTTTGGACTGTGGGAGGAAACCGGAGAACCCGGAGGAAACCCACGCGGACACGGGGAGAACATGGAAACTCCACCCAGATGGGGATTCGAACCAGGAATCCCTAGCTCTGAGAGGAGAACATGCTAACCACTAAGCCACCGTGCCGCCTCTAATTTTAAATTATAAAACATTTTTCAATTTTATCCATACAGTGTCACCGTATAGTTCTCCTCTCAGCTCTAGGGATTCCCGGTTCGAATCCCAATCTGGATGGAGTTTCCATGTCCTCCCCGTGTCCGCGTGGGTTTCCTCCGGGTTCTCTGGTTTCCTCCCACAGTCCAAAAACATGGATCAAGTCAATTGAATTCTCCAAATTGCCCCATATAGAGTGTGTCTGTGAGTGAGTGTGTGTCCAGCGATAGATTGGCACCCTGTCCTGGGTGTATCTGCCCAGCGCCCGAAACGTTCTCCCCTGGATGGGCATGTGGAACCCCCCCGCGACCCTAATAGAGGATAAAGCGGAAGATAATGAATGAATGAATGGACTTTATTGTGGAGATGTCACTGTGAAGAACTTCACTGCTGGCTGTATTTGATTTGAAATGATTTGATTGATTTGAGGGGCGGCACGGTGGCTTAGTGGTTTGCATGTTCTCCTCTCAGCTCTAGGGATTCCCGGTTCGAATCCCAATCTGGATGGAGTTTCCATGTCCTCCCCGTGTCCGCGTGGGTTTCCTCAGGGTTCTCCGGTTTCCTCCCACAGTCCAAAAACATGGATCAATCAATTGAGTTCTCCAAATTGCCCCATATAGAGTGTGTCTGTGAGTGAGTGTGTGCCCAGCGTTAGATTGGCTCCCTGTCCTGGGTGTATCTGTCCAGCGCCCGAAACGTTCTCCCCTGGATGGGCATGGGGAACCCCGCCGCGACCCTAATAGAGGATAAAGCGGAAGATAATGAATGAATGAATGAATGATTTGAGATAAAACCTTCAGGACCTTTTGGTAATTGTACATACTTGTATTTGGGAATATAAAACGCCTCAGGGAAATCTTAAGGATAACATCCGTGATGTCATGACAGTGCTCCGACCCCACGGGTCGATCAGTAGCACGAAATATTTAGTGAGGGAGACACCGACAAAATATGTGGTAATGATTGCTCGAATTCATTTCTTCTTCACATTTCTTCATTCTTACAGTCTTTAAATCAGAATCAGAATCAGAATCAGAATATCTTTATTGTCATTATACCAGGTATAACAAAATTAAGGTGCCATACTTTCGGTGTCACATACATAAATTTAAACAGATAAAGATTTAAAAGAGTTTTAAAAGAGTACACTATAATTTACAATTTACAAGAAAAAAAATTGAAAGAAAGAAAGAATCTTATTTACAATAGTGTGTAAGAATGTATAACTTTGTTTGAATTGTTTTTATATTTATATATTGCACGTTTTTTATTTCTTTATATATATTTATTTATTTATTTATTTTTTATTGCACGTTCAAAATTTCCACCAAAAATTGCACATTCAATAGTGAATTTTGACTGTAAAAAAAAAAAAAAAAAATTATGATTATGATTATGAAAAATTATAAAGTATGGCACCTTAATTTCGTTATACCTGGTATAATGACAATAAAGATATTCTGATTCTGATTCTGATTCTGAAATCATACAAAGCATCTGTTGCAGGCTGTCGCTGTTTTGCCCACTTGGCCTCATGAACAACAAAGAAAGTAATTCTCAAGAGTACCTTCTGTCCCCATCCTCCCTCATGCTCTCTCTCGTTCTGTCTAGATGGGGTCAGCATGGCACGCTCTTTTTATTCGCAGCTGTAAACGTTCCCATGTGAAAACCATCTCTCTCCCACAGGCATGGCCACTGACGTACAGAATCCAGGTTGGCATGAACCGGCCCACCAAATGCCCCCGTGGAACTTCACTCCGGCTCCCTCCGGCGAGTACAGCGGGAGTAACGACTCGTCCGGCGGCGGCGGCGGCTCATATTTCTGGTCGTTTCAGAACAGTTCGATGGGAACCACTCGCTCCCCGCCCGCGGCCAGGGTGCGAGACATGGCCCTGGCGCGTGCAGAGATTGGCATCTTGAGTCTGGTCCTGGCACTGGCCACACTGGGGAACAGCTTCGTGCTGTGGGTCCTGCTGCGGAGACGCAAGCACAACGCTCCCATGCACCTGTTCATGGTTAACCTGTGTGTGGCTGACCTGGTGGTGGCCTTCTTTCAGGTAGGCATGCCTACTGATGGTTGATTTCATTTGGAAAAGCTATTTGGAGTAGGAGCGGATCAGAATACTCCAACAGGCATAGTCTCGATGTGCTAAAAGTGCTTTCTGTAACTCTTTCCATGTGTGCGCTGCTCTCTGAATATAGAAAACCACTAATATTTCCATGATCTGACACCAGGCTGGTTTCGTAAATGATAAACACATGCACTTTTGTTGCTTTCTCAATCACTATTTCACTCCGGTGATTTGCACGCAGATGCCTCATGATTCCCATCATGCTTCAGTGAGGATTGGTTTGAAATTAAGTGACAGGAATTGTAGCGTGCACCGAATCTTCTGTCTTACAGTAAGAACGTAGAACAATTTAGGACGGGGTGGTTTGGTAAAATATGTTGACATGACAGGGCGGCACGGTGGTTTAGTGGTCAGCACGTTCGCCTCTCAGCGCGAGTTTCCATGTTCTCCCCGTGTCCGCGTGGGTTTCTTCCGGGTTCTCCGGTTTCCTCCCACAGTCCAAAAACATGGATCAAGTTAACTGAGTTCTCCAAATTGCCCCATATAGAGTGTGTGTGACACGGTGGCTTAGTGGTCAGCACGTTCGCCTCTCAGCACTAGGGATTCCCGGTTCGAATCCCCATCTGGATGGAGTTTCCATGTTCTCCCCGTGTCCCCGTGGGTTTCTTCCGGGTTCTCCGGTTTCCTCCCACAGTCCAAAAACATGGATCAAGTTAACGGAGTTCTCCAAATTGCCCCATATAGAGTGTGTGTGACACGGTGGCTTAGTGGTCAGCATGTTCTCCTCTCAGCACTAGGGATTCCCAGTTCGAATCCCCATCTGGATGGAGTTTCCATGTTCTCCCCGTGTCCGCGTGGGTTTCCTCCCACAGTCCAAAAACATGGATCAAGTTAATTGAGTTCTCCAAATTGCCCCATATAGAGTGTGTGTGACACGGTGGCTTAGTGGTCAGCACGTTCGCCTCTCAGCGCTAGGGATTCCCGGTTCGAATCCCCAACTGGGTGGAGTTTCCATGTTCTCCCCGTGTCCGCGTGGGTTTCCTCCGGGTTCTCCGGTTTCCTCCCACAGTCCAAAAATATGGATCAAATCAATTGGGTTCTCCAAATTGCCCCATATAGAGTGTGTTTGAGTGTGTGAGTGTGTGTCCAGCGATGGATTGGCGCACTGTCCTGGGTGTATCTGCCCAGCGCCCAAGACGTTCTCCCCTGGATGGGCATGGGGAACCCCACCGCGACCCTAATAGAGGATAAAGCGGGAGAGAATGAATGAAATGAATGTTGACATGACATAATATGGCAGGATTTAGGTCCCACGGGGTAAATGACACATGGAATTTGGCAAAATGCTATAAATATTGACTTGTCTTGTCTTTAAAGGGCTTTATTTCATGCACATTGTAGCCAAAATGTCTAAATCCATTGACGATAATGGCATGCGCTCTAGTTGCTGTATCTGTCATTGTCGTGTTGTTCTTGCCCCCGCTGATAATCCTTTAATTATATTGGTTTCTTGCGATCTCCAAGAACATTAGTGAGGGAAACATCTACACTATGCAGTGGCAAACCTATTCTGTTCCTAGTTGTAAGAAACTATCCATCCATCCATCATCTTCTGCTTCATCCTATATCAGGGTCGTGGGGGGGGGTTCCCCCATGCCCATCCAGGGGGATCGCTGGGCACACACTCACTCACACAAACACACTTGTTATATGTGTCTCAAACCTTTGCACTTCTGCCCTTTAGGTTCTCCCTCAGCTGGTGTGGGACATCACAGAGAAGTTCCAGGGACCTGATGCTCTGTGCCGTTCAGTCAAATACATGCAAATCGTTGGCATGTTCGCCTCCTCCTACATGATCGTTGCCATGACGGTGGACCGCCATTATGCCATATGCTGCCCTCTGCAGGCCTACAGACTGGGCGCTGTCTCACGTTGGAACACTCCTATTATGGTGGCCTGGGGGCTGGCCCTTGTGTTGAGTTTAC
This sequence comes from Corydoras sp. C115, assembly GCA_019802505.1. NCBI lineage: Eukaryota > Metazoa > Chordata > Actinopteri > Siluriformes > Callichthyidae > Corydoras > Corydoras sp. C115. The sequence continues at coordinate 66,296 of JAFMOC010000977.1, read as the reverse complement.
CACAGGTGAAAGCTCTAAATTGCCCCTATATAGTGTGTGTGTGTGTGTGTGTGTGTGTGTGTGGGCTCAGTATTAGATTGGCGCCCTGTCCTGTGTGTATCTGCCCAGCACCTGAAATGTTCTCCCCTGAATGGGCATGGGGAACCCCACCCCTGCGACCCTAGTAGAGGACAAAGTGTAAGATAATAATAATAATAATAATAATGAGGGTGGTACGGTGGCTTAGTGGTTAGCATGTTCTCCTCTCAGCACTAGGGATTCCCGGTTCGAAGTTTCATCCCACAGCCCAAAAACATGGATCAAGGTCAATTGAATTCTCCAAATTGCCCCATATAGAGTGTGTATATATAGAAATTAGTGCCCTGTCCTGGGCACTGGGCAGATGGTTAGCCTGACACGTTCTCCCCTGGATGGGCATGGGGAACCCCCCGTGACCCTAATAGAGGATAAAGTGGAAGATAATGGATGGATGGATGGATGGTATTATTATTATTATTATTATTATTATTATAATTAACCATGGCGGCACGGTGGCTTAGTGGTTAGCACGTTCGCCTCTCAGCACTAGGGATTCCCGGTTCGAATCCCCATCTGGGTGGAGTTTCCATGTTCTCCCCGTGTCTGCGTGGGTTTCCTCCGGGTTCTCCGGTTTCCTCCCACAGTCCAAAAACATGGATCATGTCAATTGAATTCTCAAAATTGCCCCATATAGAGTGTGTCTGTGTGAGTGAGTGTGTGCCCAGCGATGGATTGGCGCCCTGTCCTGGGTGTATCTGCCCAGCGCCCGTGACGTTCTCCCCTGGATGGGCATGGGGAACCCCACCGCGACCCTAATAGGATAAAGCAGGAGATAATGAATGAATGAATGAATTATAATTAACCATCTAAAATGTGTCATTTTTATTTTAATGCCACAAGGTCTTCATTTTCTCCCGATCTGAAGTCTCTCCGGGGGAGTTTGAGTGTTGGGGACATTTTGCTGAACGCTGGGGTCTTAAGGCCTATGTGACATGGATGACTTTGGCTGTCTTTGTCCTTCCCACCTTAATCATCACCGTGTGCCAGGTATGAACAATCATAACACTGCTATAGTCCATTAATACTCTAATACATTAATATTCAGTGAGGGAACTGTTGTTTCTAATAAGACACAGACATGTAAATGTAATATGTGATAAGGGGCTTAGTGGTTAGCATGTTCTCCTTTAGCACTAGGGATTCGCTGTTCGAATCCCAATCTGGCTGGAGTTTCCATGTTCTCCCCGTGTCCATGTGGGTTTCCTCCAGGTTCTCTGGTTTCCTCCCACAGTCCAAAAACATTGCTCAAGTCAATTGAATTCTCCAAATTGCCCCATATAGAGTGTGTCTGTGTGAGTGAGTGTGTGCCCAGTAATAGATTGGCGTCCTGTCCTGGGTGTATCTGCCCAGCGTCCGAAACGTTCTCCCCTGTATGGGCATGGGGAACCCCTCCGCGACCCTAATAGAGGATAAAGCGGAAGATAATGGATGAATGAATATGTGATAAGGGGTGGCATGGTGGCTTAGTGGTTTGCATGTTCTCCTCTCAGCGTTAGGGATTCCCGGTTCGAATCCCAATCTGGGTGGAGTTTCCATGTTCTCCCCGTGTCCATGTGGGTTTCCTCCAGGTTCTCCGGTTTCCTCCCACAGTCCACTCCCACAGTCCACTCAATTAACCAATTGAGTTAATTTGTTTGGTGTAATTAATTCATAAGTTATTAGTGGTGTCTTCACTAGGGTGGCACGGTGGCTTAGCGCTAGGGATTCCCGGTTCGAATCCCAATCTGGGTGGAGTTTCCATGTTCTCCCCGTGTCCGCATGGGTTTCCTCCGGGTTCTCTGGTTTCCTCCCATAGTCCAAAAACATGGATCAAGGTCAATTGAATTCTCCAAATTGCCCCATATAGAGTGTGTGTGAGTGCCCAGCGATGGATTGGCACCCTGTTCTGGGTGTATCTGCCCAGCGCCCAAAACGTTCACCCCTGGATGGGCATGGGGAACCCCCCCGCGACCCTAATAGAGGATAAATCGGAAGATAATGGATGGATGGAATATGTGATAATTAGGGGTGAGCTGCAATATTCGCTGATTCGATGATTCGATTCGGAGAACCGTAGTCAACTATGAACCTCATAGTCGAATGTACCATTTTGACCACATGGGGGCGCCCATGGCTGCTGCTAAGCATTAGTTTTTACATGAAATGTCTTTGTTTTCGTTATATATATAGCTTTTTGTCAAATAAAATCATCCTAATCATCCTAAAACTCATTGATCTGAGTGTTTTAGGTTTTTGCTTTGAAGTGGAAAAAAGTCCAGAACGGGGATCTCATTTACGGTGCTCTAGAAAAACAAGTAAAATATAAAAAAAAAAAATGTAAAAACCACGCTTATAGCGCCATCTTGTGGTGAATTTTTAACTGATTCGACTATCAGTTGACTATAAGAAAAATCTGACGAATCAGATTTGACTATGAAAATCCTTAGTTGAAGACACCCCTAGTGATAATCATTGATATAATTCATTTCTTCTTCATATTTCTTCATTCTTACAGTCTTTAGATCATTTTAAATCATACAAAGCATCAGTTGCAGGCTGTCACTGTTTTGCCCACTTGGCCTCATCCTCCCTCACGCTGTCCTTCTGTCTACATGGGGTCATCATTGCAAGATCTGTGGCACAGTGTTATTTAATTTAGCGAGCAGCGCTGTGAAAGAGAAGAGAAGATTAAAAAAGATAGGATCTGCCTTTATTAATCCCACAATGCAGAAATTCAGAAGTAAGAAAATCAGGGGTATGAATACATTGTGAAATGAAAGATAGGTGAGAAAAAGAATTCATTAAAATGAGAAAATAACATGGAAATAAAATGCATCACGTCTTGTCACGTGAGATGGAGGTACTATTTAAATTGTATGATTATATGAAGCATTGTATAACGATTCACATTCTGTTTCCAAACGTTTTGCGCACTTGCATGAACACGATGTCGAAGAATTATCTGAATAAATAGAGAAAACGTTTGGTTTGAGCTTGTTGGACACAAACTCGGCCAAAACCAACAAGTAGCTGGAGTTCATTGCGCAGATTGCGTGATTACAGTCCAAACCATTTGATCCTCATGTTTTATGAATTGTCCAGCCTCACGTCTCTCATTTTGCAGATCACACTTTATTCATTTTATGATTTTGAGTAGGGGTGAGCTGCAATATTCGCTGATTCGACGATTCGGTTCGGAGAACCGTAGTCGACTATGAACCTCATAGTCGAATGTACCATTTTGACCACATGGGGGCGCCCATGGCTGCTGCTAAGCATTCGTTTTTACATGAAATGTCTTTGTTTCCGTTATATATATATATATATATATATAGCCTTTTGTCAAATAAAATCATCCTAATATTTTTTTTAAATATGATGTGTGCGCTTTAACAATAGGCTACACATTAATAAAGCAAGTAAAATATTTTTAAAAATCTTATTTTAAAAACCACGCTTATAGCGCCATCTTGTGGTGAAATTTTAACTGATTCGACTATAGGGAAAATCTGACGAATCAGATTCGACTATGAAAATCCTTAGTTGAAGACACCCCTAATTTTGAGAAAGAATTCTAATGCACATCCGTTTTCAGGATAGACTTGTATGTTTTATGATGTTACGGGATGATTATTTGAATTATTGTAGTTTATAACCAATTTTTATTTGACCCTTTTTAATCAGTAATATTGATTAAATATTGTTAAATATGTGTATTCATTTTATTCATTCATTCATTCATTATCTCCCGCTTTATCCTCTATTAGGGTCGCGGTGGGGTTCCCCATGCCCATCCAGGGGAGAACGTCTCGGGCGCTGGGCAGATAGACCCAGGACAGGGCGCCAATCTATCACTGGGCACACACACACACACACACACACATACACACTCTATGGGGCAATCTGGAGAACTCAATTGACTTGATCCATGTTTTTGGACTGTGGGAGGAAACCGGAGAACCCGGAGGAAACCCACGCGGACACGGGGAGAACATGGAAACTCCACCCAGATGGGGATTCGAACCGGGAATCCCTAGCGCTGAGAGGCGAACGTGCTAACCACTAAGCCACCGTGCCGCCCGTATTCATTTTAATATAGCATTATTTTTAGAAGGGCGGCACGGTGGCTTGTTCTCCTCTCAGCGCTAGGGATTCCCGGTTCAAATCCCAATCTGGGTGGAGTTTCCATGTTCTCCCCGTGTCCACGTGGGCTTCCTCCGGGTTCTCCGGGTTCTTCCTCCCACAGTCCAAAAACATGGATCAAGTCAATTGACTTCTCCAAATTGCCCCATATAGAGTGTGTCTGTGAGTGAGCGTGTGCCCAGCGATAGATTGGTCCTGGGTGTATCTGCCCAGCGCCCGAAATGTTCTCCCCTGGATGGGCATGGGGAACCCCCCTGTGATCCTTATATAGCATAGAGTGGAAGATAATGGATGGATGGATGAATTCATTCATTCATTATCTCCCGCTTTATCCTCTATTAGGGTCGCGGTGGGGTTCCCCATGCCCATCCAGGGGAGAACGTCTCGGGCGCTGGGCAGATAGACCCAGGACAGGACGCCAATCCATCGCTGGACACACACTCACTCACACAGACACACTCTACATGGGGCAATTTGGAGAACTCAATTGACTTGATCCATGTTTTTGGACTGTGGGAGGAAACCGGAGAATCTGGAGGAAACCCACGCGGACACGGGGAGAACATGGAAACTCCACCCAGATGGGGATTCGAACCGGGAATCCCTAGCGCTGAGAGGCGAACGTGCTGACCACTAAGCCACCGTGCCGCCCGATGGATGAATTCTTGTTAGTAAATGTTAAAAACTGCATTAAATCATTAGAGGTTTGTGGTTTTGGAAAAGCTTTACTTTGCATCTTCATTGCAGGTGCGTATTTTTAAGGAAATCCATGACAACATCTACCTAAAATCGAAACGGGTGATGCCGGCAGATCTAAAGCACAACATCGTCCACGTGCCCCGCCTGCGGAAACAAAAAGAAAAAGCCAGAGAAAGGGGAAAAGAGAGAGGATGCGTCCTGCGGGATGCCCGGAGTGAATTCCATCGACGGAGCACCAGCGACTCCTCCCAATACTACAATGTTCTCAACACACAGGTTGCCCTGCATCCAGACTGCTGTGACTCCATGTTCCAGGACAACCAGGCTTCGATGGAACTCCGCTACAGTATTCCGTCTCCTGACGTGCTGTCTCACACACAGACACAGCCGCACATTAACACCAATCAGAGCAACTCGGCCTTACTCCTGAACATGGGACACACCGTGCCTGCTGAACCTAACCGAGACTGCTATCAGACCTCCTCTGATTATTCTGCACCATACTCATCTTCATTCGAATCCTCTTTAGAGGCCTCAAATTCGTTACGCTACTCTTCCTGCTCCTCTTCACGCCCTGTGACTCCTCCCCCTCCTGGGGTATCCAGAGCGATGTCCAAAACAGTGAGGATGACTCTGGTCATAGTGCTGGTTTATGCCACGTGCTGGTCTCCATACTTTACAGTGCAGCTTTGGGCCGCGTGGGACCCCAACCCACCAGACCAAGGTGAGATGATCCATACAAATCAGGAATTGCCAAAAGAATACTATATTAATCAATACTATAGAATATCCATCCATTATCTTCCACTTTATCCTCTATTAGGGTCGCGGGGGGGTTCCCCATGCCCATCCAGGGGAGAACGTTTCGGGCGCTGGGCAGATACACCCAGGACAGGATGCCAATCTATCACTGGGCACACACTCACTCACACATACACACACTCTGTATGGGGCAATTTGGAGAACTCAATTGACTTGATCCATGTTTTTTGGACTGTGGGAGGAAACCGGAGAAACCGGAGGAAACCCACGCGGACACGGGGAGAACATGGAAACTCCACCCAGATTGGGATTCGAACCGGGAATCCCTAGTGCTGAGAGGAGAACGTGCTAACCACTAAACCACTATAGAATATAATATTATTCATCCATTATCTTCCACTTTATCCTCTATTAGGGTCGCGGTGGGGTTCCCCATGCCCATCCAGGGGAGAACGTTTCGGGCGCCGGGCAGATAGACCCAGGACAGGACGCCAATCTATCACTGGGCACACACTCACTCACACACACACAGTCTATATGGGGCAATTTGGAGAACTCAATTGACTTGATCCATGTTTTTGGACTGTGGGAGGAAACCGGAGAACCCGGAGGAAACCCACGCGGACACGGGGAGAACATGGAAACTCCACCCAGATTGGGATTCGAACCGGGAATCCCTAGCGCTGAGAGGAGAACATACTAACCACTAAGCCACCGTGCCTCCTTATTGTTCTTTATATTAGAGAGAAAAAATAAATGATATTTAACATCATTGTTGCCACATCCCAATCTCACACACACACACACACACTTTATAGAGGCAATTTATGGCAACCAATTAACTTTAAATCCATGGGTTTCCTCCGGGTTCTCCGCTTTCCTCCCACAGTCCAAAAAACATGGATCAAGTCAATTGAGTTCGCCAAATTGCCCCATATAGAGTGTGTCTGTGTGTGTGAGTGTGTGCCCAGCGATAGATTGGCGTCCTGTCCTGGGTGTATCTGCCCAGCGCCCGAGACGTTCTCCCCTGAATGGGCATGGGGAACCGCCCCACGACCCTAATAGAGGATAAAGCGGAAGATAATGAATGAATAATATTATATTCTTTAGTGGGTGGCATGGAGGCTTAGTGGTTGGCATGTTCTCCTCTCAGCACTAGGAATTCCCGGTTCGAATCCCAACCTGGGTGGAGTTTCCATGTTCTTCCCGTGTCTGCGTGGGTTTTCTCCGGGTTCTCCGCTTTCCTCCCACAGTCCAAAAACATGGATCAAGGTCAATTCAATTCGCCAAATTGCCCCATATAGAGTGTGTCTGTGTGTGTGAGTGTGTGCCTAGCGATAGATTGGCACCCTGTCCTGGGTGTATCTGCCCAGCGCCCGAGACATTCTCCCCTGGATGGGCATGGAGAACCCCCCCCCCCCCGCGATAATGGATGGATGTATATCACCCCCCCATGAGAACAGTACCAGTTGCACAATGAGCAGCTACAACACTGCCCTCTCCAGTTCTGTTTCCTTCTTTTCTTAAAGCATGTTCCAGTGAAACGGAGGATGTGATGGATGTTAGTGAAGAATGTGCTTTAAATTACCAGAATGTTTTTTTTTTTTCCCCCCTAAAGACAAAAAGACTGAAAGAATAAAGCCTACACGCTGTTTAACTGATTCCTGCTGTTCAGAATCTCCACTGCTCGTTTTTCCAATCAGACTCTGGCTTTAAAGTTATGACAAGATAAATACCAGTTTTATGGCTTTAATATTGTCATTAGAACTACAAATTGCTCTGTTATTCTTGTGATCGGCTGTTATGTGGGGAATAGAAACTATGTTTATCATATATCATTCATTTATTATATATCATTTATTATATGCATTACATCTGGGCGGCACGGTGGCTTAGTGGTTAGCACGTTCTCCTCTCAGAGCTGGGGATTCCCGGTTCGAATCCCCATCTGGGTGGAGTTTCCATGTTCTCTGCGTGTCTGCGTGGGTTTCCTCCAGGTTCTCCGGTTTCCTCCCACAGTCCAAAAACATGGATCAAGTGTGTGTCCAGTGATGGATTGGCGCCCTGTCCTGGGTGTATCTGCCCAGCGCCCGGAACGTTCTCCCCTGGATGGGCATGGGGAACCCCACCGCGACCCTACTAGAGGATAAAGCGGAAGATAATGGATGAATGAATTATTATATGCATTACATCTGGGCGGCACGGTGGCTTAGTGGTTAGCATGTTCTCCTCTCAGCACTAGGGATTCCCGGTTCGAATCCCAATCTGGGTGGAGTTTCCATGTTCTCCGCGTGTCCGCGTGGGTTTCCTCCGGGTTCTCCGGTTTCCTCCCACAGTCCAAAAACATGGATCAAGTCAATTGAATTCTCAAAAATTGCCCCATATAGAGTGTGTCTGTGAGTGAGTGTGTGCCCAGTGATAGATTGGTGTCCTGTCCTGGGTGTATCTGCCCGGCGCCCGAAACGTTCTCCCCTGGATGGACATGGGGAACCCCCCAATTGAATTCTCAAAAATTGCCCCATATAGAGTGTGTCTGTCTGTGTGAGTGAGTGTGTGTCCAGTTTTTGGACTGTGGGAGGAAACCGGAGAACCCGGAGGAAACCCACACGGACACGGGGAGAACATGGAAACTCCAACCAGATTGGGATTCGAATCGGGAATCCCTAGTGCTGAGAGGAGAACATGCTAACTACCAAGCCACCGTGCCGCCGGGGTGAAACATTTGTATGAAATGTCTAAGACGTCGCATGTCATCATGTTAATACTTATCCTCTATCTTTTGGATCTCAGGAGTGGCCTTCACTCTTCTAATGCTGCTGGCCAGTCTGAACTCCTGCACAAACCCCTGGATCTACACAGCGTTCTCCAGCAGTGTGTCCAACGAACTGCGCTCGCTTCTGCGTTGCTGTCCTCGGGTGGTGCGCAGAGGGTCGCTCCCTGATGATTCCAGTGGCGTCCACACCACCATCACCACCAAGGACTGTCCTTACTGAGACGTGCATTGCTGCTTTGTAAATACCAGCAGAGGAAGGAATGAGCAGAATCCAGGAATTTATTCATTCATTCATTCATTATCTCCCGCTTTATCCTCTACTAGGGTCGCGGTGGGGTTCCCCATGCCCATCCAGGGGAGAACGTCTCGGGCGCTGGGCAGACACACCCAGGACAGGGCGCCAATCCATCGCTGGGCCGGGAATTTATTATCATAAATAATGCATCATAATACAAATCGTGCTTTTTATTCGTCATTAGATATAAAGTTCTTGAGTTTCTGCTGTTGCAGCGGTCAAGAGAACTCATGTGGACGATGTCAGAGCATCTCCCCACAAGTACACACTTCTATATCAGTTGGGGAATATCCATCCATCCATTATCTTCCGCTTTATCCTCTATTAGGGTCGCGGTGGGGTTCCCCATGCCCATCCAGGAGAGAACGTTTCAGTCGCAGGGCAGATAGACCCAGGACAGGGCGCCAATCTACCACTGGGCACACTCTCACTCACACAGACACACTCTATATGGTGTCTCCAAATTGCCCCATATAGAGTGTGTCTGTGTGAGTGAGTGTGTGTCCAGTAATAGATTGGTGTCCTGTTCTGGGTCTATCTGCCCAGTGCCCGAAACGTTCTCCCCTGGATGGGCATGGGGAACCCCCATAATAGAGGATAAAGTGGAAGATAAAGGACAGGGTGCCAATCTACACTAGGCACTCACTCACTCACACAGACACACTCTATATGGGGCAATTTGGAGAATTCAATAGACTCGATCCATGTTTTTGGACTGTGGGAGGAAACCGGAGAACCCGGAGGAAACCCACGCGGACACGGGGAGAACATGGAAACTCCACCTGGATTGGGATTCCAACCAGGAATCTCTAGCGCTGAGAGGAGAACATGCCAACCACTAAGCCACCGTGGGGGAATAACTAAACGAACTTTATTAATTAAATGAACTTATGCCAGATGGACGGTGGCTTAGTGGTTAGCATGTTCTCCCCTCAGCGCTATGGGATTCCCGGTTCGAATTCAAATCTGGGTGGAGTTTCCATGTTCTCCCCGTGTCCGTGTGGGTTTCCTCCGGGTTCTCCGGTTTCCTCCCACAGTCCAAAAACATGGATCAAGGTCAATTGAATTCTCCAAATTGCCCCATATAGAGTGTGTGTGTGTGAGTGAGTGTTTCCAGTGATAGATTGGCGCCCTGTCCTGGGTGTATCTACCCAGGGCCCGAAACGTTCTCCCCTGGATGGGCATGGGGAACCCCCCGCGACCCTAATAGAGGATAAAGTGGAAGATAATGGACGGATGGAACTTATGCCAAAAGATTGGCACATCTATCACACAGTTCTCAGTGCTTTTTAGATTTGAATCTATAATTTGCACCTACAGTTGAGATTATTATGCAAACGATGCATCAGTGTATAAACATTAGATTTTTATTATTTCTACAGAAATACATTTTTTTTTTTTGTTATTTACTGACATTTGTTGAATTCTTTTCTTTTGATTTGTTATTTCTTCTCTGTAAATCGTTTTAAATCAGGGGGCTTCGTTTTAAATACTCACCCCTCTGAAAGGCTTCATACTGTAAATGCTGATTTCTAATAATTTATTTCAAGATAATAAAAAGAAACCTAAAAAATATACGAATGTGTCATATTTACCACTGACAGCACTTCCAGCACTGACAGCACGGTGGCTTAGTGGTTGGTATGTTCTCCTCTCAGCGCTAGGGATTCCCGGTTCGAATCCCAATCTGGGTGGAGTTTCCATGTTCTCCCCGTGTCTGCGTGGGTTTCCTCCGGGTTCTCCGGTTTCCTCCCACAGTCCAAAAACATGAATCAAGTCAATTGAAATCTCCAAATTGCCCCATATAGAGTGTGTCTGTGTGAGTGAGTGTGTGTCCAGTGATGGATTGGCGTCCTGTCCTGGGTGTATCTGCCCAGCGCTCGAAACGTTCTCCCATGGGGAACCCACCGCAACCCTAGTACAGGATAAAGTGGAAGATAATGGATGGATGGAATTCAGGACAAGGGAGGCACGGTGGCTTAGTGGTTTTGCATGTTCTCCTCTCAGCGCTAAGGACTCCTGGTTCGAATCCCCATCTGGGTGGAGTTTCCATGTTCTCCCCGTGTCCGCGTGGGTTTCCTCCCTGTTCTCCGGTTTCCTCCCACAGTCCAAAAACATGGATCAAGGTCAATTGAATTTCCCAAATTGCCCCATATAGAGTGTGTCTGTGTGAGTGAGTGTGTCCAGCGATAGATTGGCGTCCTGTCCTGGGTGTATCTGCCCAGCGCCCGAAACGTTCTCCCCTGGATGGGCATGGGAACCCCCCGACCCTGATATAGGATAAAGAGGAAGATAATGGATGGGATGTACAGTGCAAACAGGTACAGCTACCTTATAGCATTCCACACAAAAGTTTGGACACGCCCCATTTTTGCTCCATTCTCTATTGTCCTCCACTTACCATATAGATGGAGTTTGTAGTTTTATAATTATAGACTGTAGTCCATCTGTGTTCTGTGTTGTTAGTCTCCTGTTGGTTGTCTGTTGGTCAGGAGCATCACAGAACAGGTATCATTTGGGTGGTGGATTGTTTATTGTCAGTTCTGCAGTGACACTGATGTGGTGAGGGGGTTTTAGTGCAGCAGTGCTGCTGGAGGTTCATTTCTCCACCTCAGTGACACTGCTGGGATAGGACTAATGCACCCACCAAATAACCCCTGCTCTGTGGTGCTACTATTGGGGTTCTCATCATTAGAACAGAGTAATGGGGACGTACACAGTATGTACTGTAGAACACAAACAGTCCATCATGGCTGGCTGGATTTCAACCTCTGGGCCAAATCCTCACAAAATTCTGAGTGGGTCATTTCCTCTGGATGGGAAGCAACCTCACACATGAATGGTCTCTGGATGCTTTACTTTTGGCATGACGGTGGAGTCATGGTAATAATCATTTTTCCAGATGTCTCAACCTGTCTGAATGAGGGCCACACCAGAGAAAAGAACTTTACCCCAGTCCTCTGCCGTCCAATGCCTGCATTTCCTGCAGAATGGCAGCCAGTGCACCATGTTTTTCTTGGCGAAATCCGGCTTTTTTGTTGCCCTTCTTGACACCATGCCATCCTCCACCTTCGCTTCATTGTGCACTCACTGCACTCTCTGCGGTCATTCCTGCGCTGCATTGGTGGTGACCCCAATGAAACCCAAAGCTTTTGATGATTTGAGAAATGGTTGGTTGAGGTGGAGTTAGCATTACAGAGAGATTTCAATGTTCTGTGTTCCAGTTATCACATTTTCTTTTTTCATTCATTCATTATCTCCCGCTTTATCCTCTATTAGAGTCGCGGTGGGGTTCCCCATGCCCATCCAGGGGAGAACATCTCGGGCGCCGGGCAGATAGACCCAGGACAGGGCGCCAATCTATCGCTGGGCACACACTCACTCACACAGACACACTCTATATGGGGCAATTTGGAGAATTCAATTGACTTGATCCATGTTTTTGGACTGTGGGAGGAAACCGGAGAACCCGGAGGAAACCCACGCAGACACGGGGAGAACATGGAAACTCCACCCAGATAGGGATTCGAACCGGGAATCCCTAGCGCTGAGAGGAGAACATGCTAACTACTAAGCCACCGTGCCGCCCTTTTTCTTTTTAATAATAATTTTATTGAGAAGTCATGATACAAATATAGAAATTTTTAGAATTTTTTAACAGACTTCAAAAAAGATTTTTACCCCATTTTTATCCCCAAGACAAAACACCTAGTAAAAAAAAAAAAAAAAAAATCACACACACCCATACATACTAATAAAAGTGTAAAAAATAAATAGATAGATAAATATAAATAAAAATAAAATTAAATAAAATAAAAAAATAGGTAGGGCAGCACGGTGGCTTAGTGGTTAGCATGTTCTCCTCTCAGCACTAGGGATTCCCGGTTCGAATCCCCATCTGGGTGGAGTTTCCATGTTCTCCCCGTGTCTGCGTGGGTTTCCTCCGGGTTCTCCGGTTTCCTCCCACAGTCCAAAAACATGGATCAAGTCAATTGAATTCTCAAAAATTACCCCATATAGAGTGTGTCTGTCTGTGTGAGTGTGCGCCCAGTGATGGATTGGCGCCCTGTCCTGGGTCTATCTGCCCAGCGCCCGAGACGTTCTCCCCTGGATGGGCATGGGGACGCACCTGTTCCCCACTAATGAAGTTCAGCCTTTATAAGCTGTAACAGTTCACTTATACCAGCGCTCACAGCCAATCCTCTGTCTCGCCACATCACCATGAGCAATTATAATAAGGTAATTATTTATACCTTTATTAATTTAAATGTAAGATAGTTTAAATATAAATATTGATTTTTAATCTCGGCTTTATTGTAATTATTCATTGAAGTTAAGAATGAAAATAAAAACAATGATTACAAATTAAAAAAAACCATGACAAATGAAATGGTTTCCATGAATGAAAATTCTCAGTATTTATTTGCTGCACTTTGGCATGTTCTCCCTATATGTGTAGTCTTCAGATATTCTGCTCATTCCTCTCTTTATGAAAGTACATCAGAATAAGAATAATTAAACTTTCCTCTGGGTTTAAGTGAAAATGAGTTTGCATTTTAGGGCAACAGATAGTTTCTCTGACCGCCGTGCGTTCCCATCCTGCATACAGGATTTCTGGGAAAAGCCCCAGACCTACCGCAACACTTTCCAAGAACAGCAGTTATAGAAAGCGAATGTTTTTCTTTTAAAATAATCAAATATAAAAAGCTTTTAGTCTAGACCCACACGCCAATATTAAAATTTTTGAATAGAATGTCATGCCTTCTATATTGTTTACTTCATTTGTGGTTTTGATACAAGTTTCCAGTTTCTTGAATATAAATGATTGGTTCATGTAAGTGTGTGGGGGCAATTTCTTTGTTCTGCAATGTATTATTGAACTCACATGTTGGTTCAAATTTCAAAAAACTATTTTAATAGTAGAAATGATTACACCGATTTATAAAGTAACCTTATTCAAAATACCTTCCGTGTGTGTGTGTGTGTATGTATGTATGTATGTAAGTCAAATCAGGGAAGGTATTAACCTATTATAGGACTTTATAGTAAGACTGATAAATATATATATATATAATATATATATATATTACATGTTCTGCGCTAAGCGTCGCAGATACACCCTTAAGACACCCATATATATATATACCCTTATTATATATATATATATATATCAGATATATATATATATATATATATAGATACATGTCTGGGCTAAGCGTCGCAGACCCTAGATGCTTAGCCCAGACTTTGCCCAGGGTACATCAGCCCAGACCCTACACCTTAGGTCTGACCCTTAGCCCAGACCCTACACCCTTAGCCCAGACCCTACACCCTAGCCCGACCCACCATTAGCCCAGACCCTACACCCTTAGCCCAGACCCTACACCATTAGCCCAGACCCTAGACCCTTAGCCAGACCCTAGATGCCTTAGCCCAGACCCTTAGACCCTAGCTTAGCCCAGACCCCTTAGCCCAGACCTACCCACCATTAGCCCAGACCCTACATTAGCCCAGACCCTACCCAGACCATTTAGCCCAGACCCTACACCATTAGCCCAGACCCTAGACGCTTAGCCCAGACCCTACACCCTTAGCCCAGACCCTAGATGCTTAGCCCAGACCCTACACCATTAGCCCAGACCCTAGATGCTTAGCCCAGACCCTACACCATTAGCCCAGACCCTACACCCTTAGCCCAGACCCTACACCCTTAGCCCAGACCCTACACCCTTAGCCCAGACCCTAGATGCTTAGCCCAGACCCTACACCCTTAGCCCAGACCCTAGATGCTTAGCCCAGACACCCTTAGCCCCCTACACCATTAGCCACCCTAGACGCTTAGCCCAGACCCTACACCCTTAGCCCATGCTTAGCCCAGACCCTAGATTAGCCCATGACCCTACACCCTTAGCCCAGACCCTACACCCTTAGCCCAGACCCTACACCCTTAGCCCAGACCCTACACCCTTAGCCCAGACCCTACACCATTAGCCCAGACCCTACACCATTAGCCCAGACCCTAGATGCTTAGCCCAGACCCTACACCCTTAGCCCAGACCCTACACCATTAGCCCAGACCCTACACCATTAGCCCAGACCCTAGATGCTTAGCCCAGACCCTACACCATTAGCCCAGACCCTACACCATTAGCCCAGACCCTACACCCTTAGCCCAGACCCTACACCATTAGCCCAGACCCTAGATGCTTAGCCCAGACCCTACACCCTTAGCCCAGACCCTACACCATTAGCCCAGACCCTACACCCTTAGCCCAGACCCTACACCATTAGCCCAGACCCTTCACACTTAGCCCAGACCCTACACCCTTAGCCCAGACCCTAGATGCTTAGCCCAGACCCTACTTAGCCCAGACCCTAGATGCTTAGCCCAGACCCTACACCCTTAGCCCAGACCCTACACCATTAGCCCAGACCCTACACCCTTAGCCCAGACCCTACACCCTTAGCCCAGACCCTAGATGCTTAGCCCAGACCCTACACCCTTAGCCCAGACCCTAGATGCTTAGCCCAGACCCTAGACGCTTAGCCCAGACCCTACAACATTATCCCAGACCCTAGACGCTTAGCCCAGACTCTAGACGCTTAGCCCAGACCCTACAACATTATCCCAGACCCTAGACGCTTAGCCCAGACCCTAGACGCTTAGCCCAGACCCTACACCATTAGCCCAGACCCTAGACGCTTAGCCCAGACCCTACACACTTAGCCCAGACCCTACACCCTTAGCCCAGACCCTAGACGCTTAGCCCAGACCCTAGACGCTTAGCCCAGACCCTACACCCTTAGACCAGCCCTAGATGGCCCAGACCCTAGATGCTTAGCCCAGACCCTAGACGCTTGGACCCTAGCCCAGACCCACCATTAGCCCAACCCTTCACACTTAGCCCAGACTCCAGAGACCCTACACTTAGAGACCCTAGATGCTTAGCCCAGACCCTAGATGCCCCAGACCCTAGAACGCTTACCATTAGCCCAGACCCTACACAATAGCCACACCACTTTGCCCAGGACTCTACACCCTACCCAGACCATTAGCCCAGACCCTACACCCATTAGCCCCAGACCCTAGATGCTTAGCCCAGACCTTTAGCCCAGACCCTAGACGTTAGCCCACCCTTTTAGCCCAGACCCTACACCCTGCCCAGGCCCTAGACGCTTTATAGCGCTTAGAACTCAATTGACTTGATCCATGTTTTTGGATTGTGGGAGGAAACCGGAGAACCCAGAGGAAACCCATGCGGACACGGGGAGATCATGAAAACTCCACCCAGATGGGGATTCGAACCGGGAATCCCTAGTGTTGAGAGGCGAACATGCCAACCACTAAGCCACCGTGCCGCTCGGAAATAATATAAATATTATTTTTTTTTTACAGCAGAAATTGTAATTGCAGGACAATTTTCAGTATGCTTTGTGTTATTTGAATAAGAAAACGATCGTAAGGTTCGAGGAAAATACTAAAGTAGGTAAGCTTCTCTCGTTCCTGGTTATTTGAACCAAACGAAGCTCAGAACATCGTGAATAACTAAGCAGCCACCCGAACCACAGCTAGTTTCCTCCGCCGCAGTCTGGCAGTCAGATCCGCATCATCAGTTCCAGATCTAGTTAACATCCGAAGAGCCGTATCTTCTGAAGCCATCGGCCTGGTGAACAGCCAGAAGAACCTTTAGTACAGCCACTCTGCTTTTTATTATTTATGGTGACAGTAAAACATTCATTCATTCATTATCTCCCGCTTTATCCTCTATTAGGGTCGGGGGGGGGGGGGGGGGTTCCCCATGCCCATCCAGGGGAGAACATCTTGGGCGCTGGGCAGATACACCCAGGACAGGACGCCAATCCATCACTGGGTACACACGTACACACTTAAACACACTCTATATGGGGCAATTTGAAGAACTCAGTTAACTTGATCCATGTTTTTGGACTGTGGGAGGAAACTGGAGAACCCGGAGGAAACCCACGCGGACACGGGGAGAACATGGAAACTCCACCCAGATTGGGATTCGAACCGGGAATCCCTAGTGCTGAGAGGAGAACATGCTAACCACTAAGCCCCCGTGAAGCCCTGCTGATCAAAATGTGCATCAAAATTTCCCCTATATAATGTTCAATCATGTGGCATGGTGGCATGTTCTCCTCTCAGCTCTAGGGATTCCCGGTTCGAATCCCAATCTGGGTGGAGTTTCCATGTTCTCCCCGTGTCCACGTGGGTTTCCTCCGGGCTCCCACAGTCCAAAAACATGGATCAAGGTCAATCAAAGGCTCCAAATTGCCCCATATAGTGTTTCTGGGTGGAGTTTCCATGTTCTCCCCGTGTCCGCGTGGGTTTCCTCTGGGTTCACCGGTTTCCTCCCACAGTCCAAAAACATGGATCAAGTCAACTGAATTCTCCAAATTGCCCCATATAGAGTGTGTCTGTGTGAGTGAGTGTGTCCAGTGATAGATTGGCGCCCTGTCCTGGGTGTATCTGCCCAGCGCCCGAGATGTTCTCCCCTGGATTGGCATGGGGAACCCCCCCCCCCTAGTAGAGGATAAAGTGGAAGATAATGGATGGATGGAAATATGAAACCCTTTGTTTAATCCACCTCTCAGTGTTGAGGATCCAGATTCAAATCCCCATCTGGGTGGAGTTTCCATGTTCTCCCCGTGTCTGCATGGGTTTTCTCCGGGTTCTCCGGATTTCCTCCCACAGTCCAAAAACATGGATCAAGTCAATTGAGTTCTCCAAATTGCCCCATATAGAGTGTGTCTGTGTGAGTGAGTGTGTGCCCAGCGATGGATTGGCGCCCTGTCCTGGGTGTATCTGCCCAGCGCCCGAGACGTTCTCCCCTGGATGGGCATAGGGAACCCCACCGCGACCCTAGTAGAGGATAAGCGGGAGATAATGAATGAATGAATGAATATCTAATTATTAATAGTTCTTGATCGATGTTGCCGTGTACTCACTCTGTGATCCACACTGACAGTGAAGACGCTGGATTGTGTCCACATCCTCGTTGTTTCTCTGAGCCTGAAACGCACATGCACCGAATATTTCATGACCTTGATTGCAACCAGCCATTCCAGAAACCCGGCCTCTGAAATGAGATACAGCTCCACCACAGCAGCATCCATCCAAAAGCAACCGAGCTCCTACTGACATTCACCTTCCAAAGAAGACAATGCCTTACCGTCCACACCGAACCCTAACCGACTCACCACGTCAATTCAGGCCTACTGTGAAAATTCATTTTCCGATCTTCCCATGAGGAGAACATACCAAAGCACCCTAAAACAAGAAGCCTTTCTGCTAATTAGTCAGCTCCATAATAATAACATTGAAACCAAAACGGTGTTCTGGCGAGTTCAGTTTTTCATTCGTGAACAACAAAGCCATTCATCCTTATTGGAATCATTAGGGGAATTCGAGCCTATCCCATCCCTAAATCTACAAAATACACCCTGGACAGATCTCAAAATGAGCTATTCAAATGATCCAACAAGTGTATGAGCATCTAATACATCCATAGGAAGCACAGTGGCACCACCTAGAGGCGAGAAAACCACAAAACGCTCCTTTTTAATGACGTCATCCTTAAACTTTTAAAGAAGCACATACTATAGTTTGAAATAGTATTATCTTATAAAGTATAATATGATCAAATTAAATAAATGTATATTGTCTGTACTGACAGGTCGAGTGACTTTAAACAGCAGAGACATTTCCAACTTACAGGACTATAATATATTCTCATATATATATATATATATATATATATATATATATATATATATATATATATATATATATATATATATATATATATTCATTCATTATCTTCCGCTTTATCCTCTATTAGGGTCGCGGTGGGGTTCTCCATGCCCATCCAGGGGAGAACGTTTCAGGCGCTGGGCAGATACACCCAGGACAGGACGCCAATCCATCGCTGGACACACACTCACTCACACAGACACACTCTATATGGGGCAATTTGGAGAATTCAATTGACTTGATCCATGTTTTTGGACTGTGGGAGGAAACCGGAGAACCCGGAGGAAACCCACGCGGACACGGGGAGAACATGGAAACTCCTCCCAGATTGGGATTCGAACCGGGAATCCCTAGCGCTGAGAGGAGAACATGCTAACCACTAAGCCACCATGCCGCCCTATATTATATAGTTAATTATATAATTATCCATCCATTATCTTCCGCTTTATCCTCTATTAGGGTCGCGGGGGGGTTCCCCATGCCCATCCAGTGGAGAACGTTTCGGGAGATACACCCAGGACAGGGCGTCAATCTATCACTGGGCACACACTCACTCACACAGACACACTCTATATGGGGCAATTTGGAGAATTCAATTGACTTGATCCATGTTTTTGGACTGTGGGAGGAAACCGGAGAACCCGGAGGAAACCCACGCGGACACGGGGAGAACATGGAAACTCCACCCAGATTGGGATTCGAACGGGGATTCCCTAGTGCTGAGAGGAGAACATGCTAACCACTAAGGCTGCGCAATTTCCTTCGGGATAAATAAAGTATCCTTTCTATTTATATCTGTTGGTCAGGAGCATCACAGAGCAGGTATGATTAGGGTGGTGGATTGTTTATGGTCGTTCTCTGCAGTGATACTGATGTGGTGGTGGTGGTGGTGTGTGTGTGTGTGTGTGTGTGTGTGTGTGTGTGTGTGTGTGTGTGTGGGGGGGGGGGGGGTTGTTAGTGCAGGTGTAGTTTTATTTCTGCACCTCAGTGACGCGGCTGTTTGTTTGTTTGTTTGTTTGTTTATCCTTCATAACACTAGATGGCGCTGCTCCGATGCCCCGCCTCGATTCCGGTTACCGGTTTCAGGAACATGGCGGAAGTTTATCTGCTGGAGTAAACCTGCGAGCTGTGAACAAATAAAGGATTATTCTTATTGTAAATCGGACCTGCGAGCTCATAAAGGTATCGATTTTTCCTTTAATAAGAAGTTTTGACCGATATACCGAAATGTTCGCCGCGTCACGGGAGGTTTTTAACTACGCTAGCTGGCGGCGCTAACTTCTGGACTCTGTCAGGAGCTAGCGACCCGGCTCGGTTCCAAATGGAGGAGAAGTGCACTAGATCTGCAATAGAGCTTCATTCTGTCCTCCACCGGCCAGTGCACTAATTTAAGGAGTGGCACTTGATTTGAGATTCTGCCATCTACTTTTACCTACCAAATAAGTCTGCTGGCTGTCTTGGAGTCGACTTGTTCTGAAGTCGCTTAGTTTTATTTAATAAAATGACATGTCTGCTGTTTGTTAATCACGTTTTACACAAACAAGAGACTAATAAGTTAACACGTCAAGACATTAGGCTTAAAATCAGAAAACTGCCTTTAAAAAAGCAGCGAGACAATGTCTTATTGGATTAGTCAAATGTGTGTGTGTGTGTATGTATATATATATATATATATATATATATATATATATATATATATATATATATATATATATTCACACACACACACATACTAATGTTGTCTAGTTTTTCATTATGCTTATATTTATTTGTGATTATACCAGATTAAGGGTTACCTTCTATCTCTCTTCCTCTCTTTTATATATATATATATATACACATACACTGATAGATAGATGTGTTTTATTTGTGATTATAGATTATTTTGTATATATATATATATATATACATATATATAATATATATGTTGTAATTCTAATGTTGTCTAGTTTTCATTATGCTTATATTTATTTGTGATTATACCAGATTAAGGGTTACCTTCTATCTCTCTCTCTCTCTCTCTCTCTCTCTCTCTTTAATCACATCTCTATATATATATATATATATATATATATATATATATATATATATATATACACACACACACACAGATGTTTTATTTGTGATTATAGATTATATTTGTGATAGATAGATAGATAGATGCTATTTGTGATTATACCAGATTAATGGTTACCTTCCATCTCTTTTTTTCTCTCTTCATTATATATATATCTATAATTCATATATATATATATATATATATATATATATATAAAATATATTACACACATACTAATAGATGTGTGTAAATCTAGACATTTGGTAGGCTATACACACACTCACACACATCACACGTCTTCTTGTGAGTATTTGGTGTAAAGTACTCGCCTGGCCCACTCTAAGCCCTGACACCAGTATCATCAGGTACTATTGGAATAAACTGAAACAGGTGGTAGGACCATGATGGTGTTGGATCGTGTTGACCTGGACGTCTGAGTGAGCTTCTCGGAGGCACAATCCAAAATGTTAAGCTTTTAAAAGCATTTTCAAAAAAGAGGAAGTTGTTGCTGCAAAATGGAATAAACTACAAAATTTCCTTGTGTAGGCCTCTTAATACTTATATATATATAATACTTAATACTTAGATATATATGTGTGTGTTTTTCTGTTTGTCAAATTGGGTTCTCAGTTAGATTAAATAAAACTGAAGATAGTGAAGTAAAACACAGGAACTCCCAGGATTGAAAACTATGAAGTTGGATTGGTGCCATTGTGAAAGGTGCTGTGATTTATACTTTGCTCTATTGTGACGTAACATGGAAACTTCCGAAGATGACTGCAAGGAAAGGTGTGATCAAGGTCAAGCCAAGTTTCTGTGTAGTTTACATACTTTGCTAACTTTGAAATGAATTACATAGAAAGACAAAAACATACATACATATATAATTAAAAGTATTAGGTCTACACACGGCACCTTTAGGAGCGGCAGCTTAGTGATTAGAGCGTTGGGCTTTTAATCTGAAGGTTTTGGGTTTAAATCCCAAGTTTACCAATGATGGTCCTTCAACAAGCCCTTAACCTTCAATGCTCCAGGGATGCTTTCACCGACCCTGAGCTCCAACCCTGACCATCTAGTTGAGACAATCAAAGGTCACTTTGTATGGAAAGTATCTGCTAAATAAGCAAATGTAGGCGACACATGGGAGTAGTTCTTGTCTCGTGAGTAAGAAACACAATCACAGCAGTATTTTTAAGTTCTTCTTTTTAGCTGGACCTCTAAATGTTTTAGGATCATAATCCATTGTTTAAAAATTAAATCAGACTTCCTTTTCCGTATGACTGAGCATGGCATCATATTTAATTATAGAAACTCTAGACAGCGAAGGGTGTTTTCTTATATGCTGAGTCAGTCTTAAATTATTAGTCATAAAAGCAAAGGTCGAGATACCAGCACCACTTGTTTTCCTGTTACACTGACAGGAGCGCATGGTTTCTTTCACAAGACATTTGCCAGTTTCGTTATGAGACATGGTGATTAATTAAAAATGAAGTGGATTTTATCTATAAGAAGAGTCAGGATGGGATCAAATGTGGAGATTCTTCATTTGTTATAATAATCATTCATTCATTCATTATCTCCCGCTTTATCCTCTATTAGGGTCGCGGTGGGGTTCCCCATGCCCATCCAGGGGAGAACGTTTCGGGTGCTGGGCAGATAGACCCAGGACAGGGCGCCAATCCATCGCTGGGCACACACTCACTCACACAGACACACTCTATATGGGGCAATTTTGAGAATTCAATTGACTTGATCCATGTTTTTGGACTGTGGGAGGAAACCGGAGAACCCGGAGGAAACCCACGCAGACACGGGGAGAACATGGAATCCCTAGCGCTGAGAGGTGAACGTGCTAACCACTAAGCCGCCTATAATAATCATAAGAATTTTAATACTATTAATCTTGTATAACAGGCGGCACGGTGGCTTAGTGGTTAGCACGTTCTCCTCTTAGCACTAGGGATTCCCGGTTCGAATCCCCATCTGGGTGGAGTTTCCATGTTCTCCCCGTATCCGCATGGGTTTCTCCGAGTTTCCTCCCACAGTCCAAAACCATGGATCAAGTCAATTGAGTTCTCCAAAAAAAATAATTGCCCTATATAGAGTGTGTTTGTGTGAGTGAGTGTGTGTCCAGTGATAGATTGGTGCCCTGTCCTGGGTGTATCTGCCCAGCGCCCGAGACGTTCTCATCTGGATGGGCATGGGGAACCCCACCGCGTCCCTAATAGAGGATGAAGCGGAAGATAATGGATGGATAATAATACATAAAATAGAGCTGCTTACTTACTAAATGTCTTTCTCTTAAACTTTTTAAGTTACTTTTAAACTTCCGCTATGACAATTCCCTCTGTTATTGATGAAAGCACTTACACGTTCTTATTTTTAATTCATGCCTAAAACATCTGACGTGCCGAACCATGAACAAGAGAAAGTTACTTTGACACAATGTCCACAAATCGTGCCTGAGACTGAATTGTAGCTGGTTTGTGGGTAATGAGTGTCCACAACACTGTGACTGTGGTTGGATAAAGCTTAAATGAAATGCTGAGTAATCACAAATGCTTTTCAGCACACATCCAGCAGTGTGTAAAGAGCAGTGTTGGTTCTGAGGTCTAGTAACTGAATAGCAGGTGTTTTTTTAGCACAGCTGATAAGCAACAATAAATAATTAAACCCACAAAGGGAAAGTTTAGATATCCTGTGGGTGTGGGTGTGTGTGTGTGTTTCTGTCTGTATTGCGCCTTTGTTTTATATGACAGAATTAAAATATTTACTTTTAGCTGAAAATCAACGACATTTTATTCATTCATTCATTATTTCCCGCTTTATCCTCTATTAGGGTCGTGGGAGGGGGGGGGGGGAGTTCCCCATGCCCATCCAGGGGAGAAAGTTTCGGCCGCTGGGCAGATACACCCAGGACAGGGCGCCAATCTATCACTGGACACACACTCACTCACACATACACACTCAATATTGGGCAATTTGGAGAACTCAATTGACTTGATCCATGTTTTTGGACTGTGGGAGGAAACCGGAGAACCAGGAGGAAACCCACGGGGACATGGGGAGAACATGGAAACTCCACACAGATTGGGATTCGAACCGGGAATCCCTAGTGCTGAGAGGAGAACATGCTAACCACTAAGCCACCGTGCCTCCCTATTTTATACAGTCTATAAATATCCATCCATTCATTATCTTCCACTTTATCCTCTATTAGGGTCGCGGGGGGGTTTCCCATGCCCATCCAGGGGAGTAAGTTTCGGCCGCTGGGCAGATACACCCAGGACAGGGCGCCAATCTATCACTGGACACACACTCACTCACACAGACACACTCTATATGGGGCAATTTGGAGAACTCAATTGACTTGATCCATGTTTTTGGACTGTGGGAGGAAACCGGAGAACCCGGAGGAAACCCATGTGGACACGGGGAGAACATGGAAACTCCACCCAGATGGGGATTCGAACCGGGAATCCCTAGTGCTGAGAGGAGAACATGCATGTGAATTACAGATTTAAAACTGTGCCTTGGTGTAAATTCGTATGCGTAATGAACAGCCACCTGTCCAGGGAGTCCCCCTCCCTGTCCCCATCATGTTCCAAGCACCCTGAAAGCATCGGATACGAAGTTTTGGGAATAAAAGAATAAATAGTTCAAATTGTCTCTCAAACGTTTGGCTCTGATGTATAAATTCAGATTTCATTTTCATTTTATTTTGTTTTATTAGAAACCATCTGTGGCAGTTTTGCTTTCTATTCCCTGAAGACATTGTCTGGTTGGGTTTAACTCGAACTGAAGGTAATTTGTCAGTCTGTGTTTGGGTTATTCAGGTTTCAGGCCCGGCGCTGTGTCATGGCCAGCAGCGTTCCCAATCCAGGCCCTGGTAATGGCCTTCCTAATAAGGCCCAGCTACAGATCACTGGTATGTTCAAGAGTTCTTTTTATTTATAATGTATGATACATGTCTGATATTAAATGTTTTGTATTATCATGTATCCTTTATTTTAACCAAAGTGCAGGAAATATGATGGTATAATTAAAAATCAGTTGTCAGTATTGATTTTGTCAAGCTGCTCTCATGACTTAGTGATTTTATTATGAGAGCGTTTATTATTATGAGATCCAATGCTAAAAAATACTGCACTTGAACCTTTATGACTGTATTGTTTGGAATATTGTTCAGACGTTAAACTAAATGAACGTCACATCAAACTCACGGCGATTACATTTTTTTATGTTTTAATATTCCTGATGTTAACTGAAGAAGCCGAGGGACATGGCATTGAACGATTTGCACTTTGATGGTTTTAAATTCTATTTAAATCCCTTTTTTGTGTTTATGGTAAATATATATAATATTGAAAGGGGTCAGTGTTGGGACCATTCTTGTTTTCAGTGTTCATTATTAATGTAACTACACCACATATGTTTCCTAATATCCATCCACCCATTATCTTCCGCTTTATCCTCTATTAGGGTCGTGGGGGGTGGGGTTCCCCATGCCCATCCAAGGGAGAAGGTTTCGGGCGCTGGGCAGATACACCCAGGACAGGGCGCCAATCTATCGCTGGGCACACACTCACTCACACAAACACACTCTATATGGGGCAATTTGGAGAACTCAATTCACCTTGATCAATGTTTTTGGACTGTGGGAAGAACATGCTAACCACTAAGCCACCGCCCATGTTTCCTAATATTTCATTCATAATTTTTTTCTAATCCTGTTTAAGGCTAGCGGCACGGTGGCTTAGTGGTTAGCACCTTCGCCTCTCAGCGCTAGGGATTCCCGGTTCGAATCCCCATCTGGGTGGAGTTTCCATGCTCTCCCCGTGTCCGCGTGGGTTTCCTCCGGGTTCTCCGGTTTCCTCCCACAGTCCAAAAACATGGATCAAGGTCAATTGAATTCCCCAAATTGCCCCATATAGAGTGTGTCTGTGTGAGTGAGTGTGTGCCCAGTGATAGATTGGTGCCCTGTCCTGGGTGTATCTGCCCAGCGCCCGAAACGTTCTCCCCTGGATGGGCATGGGGAACCCCACTGCAACCCTAATAGAGGATAAAGCGGGAGATAATGGATGGATGTTTAAGGCTAATCCTCTTTTGCTCGCAGGCATGCTGGAGCTTAATCCAGCACTCATTGTGCAAAAGTTTTGGAAATACCTTAAACAGGTTCAGCAGGCAGACAATCACTTTCACATCTAGGAAACCTCTTACACACCTGGCCTTTATGTTTTTAGACCGTGGGAGGGAAAAGATGGGGAGAACATACAAATTTTATTCAGCAAGCCCACTGGAATCAAAACCAGGTCATTGTTGTTATGAGGAAATGGTGCTGCTTATTTCACCTCAGTACCTTAGCAGTAATGTTAGGTAATACCGCAGGTCCTTACTTGTGTTCATTGGTAACACTCTGATACCTATCCCATCTTTACTTGGATTGGTTTGGTGGTGTATATTGTATGAGAGAAAAATTTGGACACACCCCCTTTTTGCTCCATGTTTTGTCCATTTTATAAATTCCACTTCCAGTAAAGATGGAGTTTGTAGTTCTCTGATTCCAGACTGTAGTCTATCTGTTTGTGTTCTACAGTACATACTGTGTATGTCCCCTTTACTCTGTTCTAATGGTCAGAACCCCAATGGTAGCACCACAGAGCAGGGATTATTAGGTTGGTGCATTAGTCCTATCCCAGCGGGTTTCTCCACCCAGCAGAGGTGGAGAAATGAAACTAAAACCCCCTCACCACATCAGTGTCACTGCAGAACCGACAATAAACAATCCACCACCCAAATAATACCTGTTCTGTGAGGCTCCTGACCAACAGAGAATCAACAGGGGACTAACAACAACAAAGAACACAGATGGACTACAGTCTGTAATTATAAAACTACAAAGTCCATCTATATGGTAAGTTGAGGCAATGGACAATGCAGTCCAAACGTTTAACTGGTACTGTAAATTCCCCTGTTTTAGTTTCTACATATAATATAAGACCTATAACTGGAGGAGTGAGACAAAAAAATGCTTTCCTGATGAACCGGTCCTTTCTCTTTTTGGCAGTGATCTCAGCCAAGCTGAAGGAGAATAAGAAGAACTGGTTTGGTCCCAGTCCATATGTAGAAGTTCTAGTCGATGGTCAGTCTAAGAAGACTGAAAAATGCAGCAACACCCACAGCCCCAAGTGGAAACATCCCATCACTGTGTGAGTGCTATATGAATTTGATGAGGTTTTATGGATCAGGAGCTCTTTAGGATCATGCCATTTTTAATGCTCCTTGTACCCAGATCATTTACATTTAGTCATTTAGCAGACGCTTTTATCCAAAGCCACTTACAAATGCCATGCAGAAAACCAACTACACTGTAAAATCATCAAACCTGATTGTTATTTGATGCTGATAGAGTGAAGGTAGTAGGGGGAAGATCCAGAAATGGTTCTGTAGGCCAGAGTCAGTGACTTGTACTGAATTATCAATCAGCCAACAAACAAAAAGGGCTAATTTGTGATGGTGCTTTGATTTATGACTGGTACACATGAGTGGGGCTTCATTTACCATCACTTTATGGTCATTTTCTTACATATGTTTAACACAGTTATTGATGTATCTGCAGGATCGTCTCACCCTTCAGCAAGCTGACTTTCCGGGTTTGGAGTCACCAAACGTTGAAATCTGACCAGCTGTTGGGTACAGCCTTACTCGACGTTAGTGAGACCCTCAAGAACAACGACATGAAGAGTGAGTGGACTTTAAATTCCTTCAATCCATTATCTTCCATATCCTCTATTAGGGTCGCGGGGGGTTCCCCATGCCCATCCAGGGGAGAACATTTCGGGCGCTGGGCAAATACACCCAGGACAGGACACCAATCCATCGCTGGGCGCACACTCACTCACACAGACACACTCTATATGGGGCAATTTGGAGAACTCAATTGACTTGATCCATGTTTTCGGACTGTGGGAGGAAACCGGAGAACCCGGAGGAAACCCACACGGACATGGGGACAACATGGAAACTCCACCCAGATTGGGATTCGAACCGGGAATCCCTAGCGCTGAGAGGCGAACATGCTAACCACTAAGCTACCCCAGACTCATTTCCAATTTTGAGAATCTCCACAGGGCAGCATGGTGGCTTAGTGGTTAGCATGTTCTCCTCTCAGCACTAGGGATTCCCGGTTCGAATCCCAATCTGGGTGGAGTTTCCATGTTGTCCCCATGTCCGTGTGGGTTTCCTCCGGGTTCTCCGGTTTCCTCCCACAGTCCGAAAACATGGATCAAGTCAATTGAATTCTCCAAATTGCCCCATATAGAGTGAGTGTGTGCCCAATTATAAATTGGCGCCCTGTCCTGGGTGTATCTGCTCAGCGCCCAAAACGTTCTCCCCTGGATGGGCATGGGGAACCCCCCCGCGACCCTAATAGAGGATAAAGCGGAAGATAATGGATGGATGGATGATTGTAAACATAAACCTGTATATTTTAGTCCGCTTGTTTTTACTTCCTTTCCGATAGCCGGTGTTCTCGGCTGCTGTCAGAATCTTTGTTATGTTTCAGTTTACTGGTTAAACCAGCTAGACCTCATGTTTAGTGTAAAGCCAATGCTCTTTTAAATGCGTCCCAACCTGCTGTGGCCCTGATGAAGACTTAGATTATAAGCATTATTTTAAGGTTGTGGGTTTCAGGCTGAATGTTTATGTTAAATGCAGCTCTGTTGGGAACGTTGTTGTTTTATTGGTGATTATTTGGCCTGATGTACGACTCTGAGCCGTTTGATCGATCAGAGACGTCTCAAATGAACCTGCTCTGTGATCACAAATGACCCAACAAGCCTTTGAAATGCAGTGTGGTATCTACAGATGTCATTATTTCAAAGACCACGTTAGAGCAGCGGTATTATTATGAAAGCCGTGGAGGTATTATTATTATTTTTATTTTTGGTGTCACTGCCACAGACTCGTCAAAGCAGGTTAACATGTGATCAGCCACAGTTTTAACACCGTGTTCTGTTTGCCTTTAGTGGTTTCATATTGTGACCTTAAATTTAAACACACGAGCAATAAGAAGTGTGTGTGTGTGTGTGTGTGAGTGTGCGTGTGTGTGTGTGTGTGTGTAAGTGTGTAAGAGAGCGAGGGAGTGTGAGCATTTTGTATTATTATTTTTTTAATTGTTTTTATGTTTCATATGTGTGTACTTGTGTTTGTACATGTTTCTGTCCTTTTGCATGTGTGTGTGTGTCTCTGTGTGTGTGTGTGTGTGTGTCTCTGTGTGTGTGTGTGTGTCTCTGTGTCTGTGTCTCTCTGTCTCTGTGTGTGTGTGTGTCTGTGTCTGTGTCTCTCTCTCTCTGTGTCTGTGTCTCTCTCTCTGTGTGTCTGTGTCTCTCTCTCTGTGTGTCTGTGTCTCTCTCTCTCTGTGTATGTGTGTGTCTCTCTATGTGTGTGTGTGTGTGTGTGTGTGTGTGTGTGTGTGTGTGTGTGTGTGTGTGTGTGTGTGTGTGTGTGTGTGTTCTGGTGATGGTTGATATCAGTGTAGTAGATGTATGGTTGAGGGTGTCTCTCTCTCTCTCTCTCTCTCTCTCTCTCTCTCTCTCTCTCTCTCTCTCTCTCTCTCTCTCTCTCTCTCTGTGTGTGTGTGTGTTCTGGTGATGGTTGATATCAGTGTAGTGTGATGTGTGGTTGAGGTTGTGTCTCTCTCTCTCTCTCTCTCTCTCTTCTCTCTCTCTCTCTCTCTCTCTCTCTCTCTCTCTCTCTCTCTCTCTGTGTGTTCTGGTGATGGTTGATATCAGTGTAGTGTGATGTATGGTTGAGGTTGTGTCTCTCTCTCTCTCTCTCTCTCTCTCTCTCTCTTCTCTCTCTCTCTCTCTCTCTCTCTCTCTCTCTCTCTCTCTCTCTGTGTTCTGGTGTGTGTGTGTGTTTGTGTGTGTGTGTGTGTGTGTGTGTGATGTATGGTTGAGGTTGTGTCTCTCTCTCTCTCTCTGTGTTCTGGTGATGGTTGAGGTTGCGTCTCTCTGATGTAATGGAAGTCTATGTGAAGTCAGCTGTGTACAGACTCACACTGTGGTGAATAAATGAAGAACTATTTAAAATGGCTCTAATCTGTTCTCTGCGATCTTTGCTGTTCCCGTTTTCAGTTTGTGAGGTCGTACAGACCCTGCCCCTGTGTGTGGACAGAGAGCAGAAAGACGTGGTTGGAGATCTGTGTGTGTGTCTGGACGGGATGCAGGTGGACCCGGCGGTGTTTAACTCTGCAGAGGCGAACCTCGCGCGTGAGTACCCCAGTCTGCTTCCATCTCAGTTAACTGGACTCTTTCTGTTGAACTGGACTCTTTCTTTCGTTTTCTGCTGAGACTCTTGAGTTTTATGACTTTGCTGATATGTTTCCTGTCATCGCAACTTTGAAACCAATTAAACTCCATAAAGCGTCTAACCCTTCAGCAAAAAGAGTGCGACGGTGGCAGGTCGTCAGCTCTGGGACTCTGCCCTCACACCATCCTGTTAACCTTTAAACTATTTAGCCATTAATACAACTTTACAGTACCAGTCAAAAGTTTGGACACGCCTCCTTTTTCGCTTCACTTATTGGTATCATGTTCATTCATCCATTATCTTCTGCTTTATCCTATATTAGGGTCGCGGTGGGGTTCCCCATGCCCATCTAGGGGAGAACGTTTCGGGTGCTGGGCAGATACACCCAGGACAGGGCGCCAATCTATCGCTGGGCACACACTCTAACACACACACACTCTATATGGGGCAATTTGGAGAACTCAATTGACTTGATCCATGTTTTTGGACTGTGGGAGGAAACCGGAGAACCTGGAGGAAACCCACGCGGACACGGGGAGAACATGGAAACTCCACCCAGATGGGGATTCGAACCGGGAATCCCTAGTGCTGAGAGGAGAACATGCCAACCACTAAGCCACTGCGCCGCTGGTATCATGTTCTCAGTTCCGCTTCCTGTAAAGATGGACTTTGTAGTTCTACAATTCCATTCTGTAGTCCATCTGTTTGTGTTCTACAGTACATACTGTGTATGTCCCCTTTACTCTGTTCTAATGGTCAGAACCCCAATAGTAGCACCACAGAGCAGGGGTTATTTGGTGGGTGCATTAGTCCTATCCCAGCAGTGTCACTGAGGTGGAGAAATGAAACTCCAGCAGCACTGCTGCACTAAAACCCCCCTCACCACATCAGTGTCACTGCAGAACCGACAATAAACAATCCACCACCCAAATGATACCTGTTCTGTGATGCTCCCGACCAACAGAGAACAGAGAACCAACAGGGGACTAACAACAACAAAGAACACAGATGGACTACAGTCTGTAATTATAAAACTACAAAGTCCATCTATATGGTAAGTGGAGGAAATGGACAGGGCGGCACGGTGGCTTAGTGGTTAGCATGTTCTCCTCTCTGCACTATGGATTCCCGGTTCGAATCCCCATCTGGGTGGAGTTTCCATGTTCTCCCCATGTCCGCGTGGGTTTCCTCCGGGTTCTCCGATTTCCTCCCACAGTCCAAAAACATGAATCAAGTCAATTGAATTCTCCAAATTGCCCCATATAGAGTGTGTCTGTGTGAGTAAGTGTGTGTCCAGTGATAGATTGGCGTCCTGTCCTGGGTGTATCTGCCCAATGCCAGAAACATTCTCCCCTGGATGGGCATGGGGAACCCCACTGTGACCCTAATAGAGGATAAAGCGGAAGATAATGGATGAATGGATGGAAATAGACAATGAAGCTTCAAGAGGTTTCTAGAAATGATCCTCTTGGTCAGAGTCAGAAACTTGTATTGATTGTAAGTAGCTACGGGAAGCCAATGGAGAGAGATGAGTAGTGGGGTCACGTGGGCTCCACTACTAATAATAAATTTATATAAATATATATATAAATCTATATTTCCTGTCTCTTTCAGCCCCGACAGCTGAAGAGTCACCGTATAATGAAGACATCACCCTAAGGTAACCTTTGTGTCTTTAATATCAGAACCTTTATGAATGAAGCGGTACCTTTGCTGTAACTTGGTTGAATTCTAATCTCTTTTAATCAGGCGAAGCAGAGAAGGCTCTCCGAGTGTACTGGACATCCCTAATGGTCGACCCGTTAATGGAACTGGCTCTCCCTCTTCCTTGGGTCGTGCATCAAGATCCCAGAGACCACCGAGACCATCAAGGCCTCCACCCCCTACCCCACAACGACCACTGTCTTCTCCAGGTCAGACCCTGCGGGTGACGCTTGTACTTAGTTGTTTATGCATCAGATTCTGTTTTTATCTTTTTTATTTGAAATATCTTATTTTGTGTAAGTTTGGGGTTCAATTAAATTTAGGGTGAAATTACATGTTCCAAGGAACCAGCCTTGGAACATGTAACGGTCCCTGGTCCCCCCCCCCCCCCCCCCCCAAGGGGTAAAAGACACACGTCCTCTTAAATATAAGGGTTTTTAAAAATGTCTTTATTTACAGCGTATATATAATCATTATTTCACATAATCAGATTTCTGTGTTTATAATATAATATTAAAATGGGACATGTAAGTAAAATCTTATCTTTTTTCACAGCATTTCCCTCTAATGGTGTTGCAACAGAGAGTGAAGTGAACGGAGCCGAGACACCAGTGCGGGTTCCCAATGCCTCTAATGACTCTGGCCTCGTGGGCCCTGTGCCAGCCAGGCTGCCTGCTGCCAACACGGGCCCTCTACCACCAGGGTATTAAAAACAACCCACACAGTTTATTTATGTAACTGCCTAGGAGATGAGATGAGGTGGTATAGAGGTATTAAGTGGTCAATTAGTAACTTTTAGTTATTTAGTTTTATGCCACGCATATATATATATATATATATATATATATATATATATATATATATATATATATATTTTTTTTTTTTTTTTTTATATATATAATATATAATTAATTGTCATGACCAACATGTATAATATTATAGTTTTATGTATATATATATATATATATATATATATTAGATAACTGAGATATTTTACTTCCATCCATCTATCCATTCATTCTTTACTCTACTGGGGTCACAGGGGGTTCCTCATGCCCATCCAGGGGAGAACATTTCAGCCGCTGGGCAGATACACCCAGAACAGGGCGCCAATCTATCGCTGGGCACACACTCACTCACACAGACACTCTATATGGGGCGATTTAGAAAAATTCAATTGACCTTGAACCATTGTGGGGGGTGGGGTTGCCCATGCCCATCCAGGGGATTACGTTTTGGGCGCTGGGAAGATACACTCAGGACAGGGTGCCAATCTATCGCTGGACACACACTCACTCACACAAACACACTCTATATGGGGCAATTTGGAGAATTCAATTGACCTTGATCCATGTTTTTGGACTGTGGGAGGAAACCGGAGAACCCAGAGGAAACCCACGTGGACACGGGGAGGACATGGAAACTCCACCCAGATTGGGATTGGAACGGGAATCCCTAGTAATTTTACTTATTAATTGCAATTTATAATTTATATGATACCAATAATATTTCAGTGGTCCACCTTTTAATAAATACTTTTTTAAAGATGGTGCAGTTTGCAATATTTACTGTAGTATTTGTCACTAGCCTTAGTACTAGCACTAGTCAGTTGTCCAGGCTTTGTCCATCTTCTTACTGTAAAGCAACCATGTGCCCATTTTCCACTGTGTATGGGTGCAGGTGGGAGCAGCGGATGGACCAGGGTGGCCGTGTTTATTTTGTGGATCATGTGGAGAAGCGGACGACGTGGGAGAGGCCCGAGTCACTGCCCGCTGGGTAAAAAAAAAAAAAAAAATTCTGCTTTGATTGATAATTATTATAATTATTATAGTGTAATAATAATATAGTATAGTGTAACAGCTTATGATTTATCAATGGCAATGTATCGGTCGGGTAATTCCTGGATTAGGGTGTTAGTTATTTTTTTAGGGAATTATAATAGTTTTTAATATAACAAATTTTAAATGTCATGTTTTGCCTTAACACCTTAAAATAATAATAATAATAATAATAATAATAATAATGATAATAAAGAATAATGACCTGTACTATGTGGTTATAGTTGCTCAGCGCTTATGTTATGGGGGTATCCGTTTGACATGCTGTAGACCAAAAATTGCCAGTGTGAGCCTCTAATCAATGCCCTTAACCCCTCAAGGGTGCTGTATCATGGCTGAACCTATACTCTGACCCTGACCATCAAGCTGGGCTACTTATAAAGCATTATGGCTAAACCCATCTGCAAAAATGACCTCAGATGACCTTATCATAAGCCATATTGCTTGGGAATATTTTGCCATTTTGTAACCTCACTACTCAAGTTCACCGAGTCCCACACGCTGCTCTTTTTATCTGATTGATCGTCGCTGCTTGATTGTACAATGGTAAATTCTCTGAATCAGTTGTATGGCACACGTGGATTATTATTAATAATAATAATAATAATAATAATAATAATCCTGGTCAATACATGCTTATAGATATGCTTATTCTTAATTGTTTGCAGTTGGGAGCGGCGTTTGGACCCGCAGGGGCGAGTGTACTTTGTGGATCACATGAGTCGGACAACCACGTGGCAGCGCCCCACTGTGGAGACTGTCCGCAATTATGAGCAATGGCAGCACCAGAGGAGCCAGCTGCAGGGAGCCATGCAGCAGTTTAACCAGCGCTTTATTTATGGGGTGAGGACATTTAGAGAAATGCATAGAGTTGTATTCCGTCTCCATTTTACTGACATACTGTATACGGAGTGATGCATTCAGTACTGTTTTTGAACTCAGGAGCTTGAGGAAAGCTTAAAGGTGTGTTTTATACAGCCTCTTTTCATCCCAGTGCTCTGTAAATAATAATTCCACGACTCGATGACATCATATTATTCATACATAACAAATACTTTAAACTCGTTGACAATAAGATATGTTTAGTCCATATTAAGCTTGTCCATTATCCATCCATTATCTTCCGCTTCATCCTCTACTAGGGTCGGGGAGGGTTCCCCATGCCCAGCCAGAGGAGAACGTTTCGGGCGCTGGGCAGATACACCCAGGACAGGACGCCAATCTATCTCCACTCTATCACTCACACACTCACTCACACAGACACACTCTATATGGGGCAATTTGGAGAACTCCATTGATTTGATCCATGTTTTTGGACTGTGGGAGGGAACCGGAGAACCCGGAGGAAACCCACACGGACAAGGGGAGAACATGGAAACTCCACCCAGATGGGGCAATTTGGAGAATTTAATTGACCTTGATGGCTGCACGCTGGCTTAGTGGTTAGCATGTTCTCCTCTCAGCACTAGGGATTCCCGGTTCGAATCTCCCATATCTCCCATATAGAGTGTGTCTGTGTGAGTGAGTGTGTGCCCAGCGATGAATTGGCGTCCTGTCCTGGGTGTATCTGCCCAGCGCCCGAGACCCTAATATAGGATAAAGCGGAAGATAATGGATGGATGAATAATTGACCTTGATCCATGTTTTTGGACTGTGGGAGGAAACGGGAGAACCCAGAGGATACCCACGCGGACACGGGGAGAACATGGAAACTCCAGCCAGATGGGACAATTTGGAGAATATATATAACGAAAACAAAGACATTTCATGTAAAAACTAATGCTTAGCAGCAGCCATGGGCGCCCTCATGTGGTCAAAATGGTACTTTCGACTATGAGGTTCATAGTCGACTACGGTTCTCCGAATCGAATCGTCGAATCAGCGAATATTGCAGCTCACCCCTAATATATATATATATATGTGTGTGTGTGTGTATGTATGTCATCGAATCAGCGAATATTGCAGCTCACTCCTACTGTTATCGTGATTTCATTTCCTAACAGATAATACTTTCTCTGATACCACACCACCTTTACTGCACTGGTTTTAGGTTTCAACCTGTGACCTGGGTTCACCCATGATGTGAGAGCAGGCTGGTGCACATTCAGTAATGAAATGCATCACAGTCCACAGATATTTGTTTTCAATTTTCATAACGTTGCTCCCGTGCAGTTGAATAGGATGTGCTAATGGCAGCCATAACTTAGCATTAGGGATGTTTGTACAGCTGTGACGGTGATGGTTGGTAAATATAAAGTCCAAACACAGTCTTTACACTGCAAAACCCAAATTTATACTCTACTGCTGTACTGACACTCTATTGTTAAGGGTGGGGAATAGAATGAAAGGCCTATTTTTTTTATTTTAAAAAGACATATAGTTCTTTAAAATAGTCGCCTTGACTTAAATCCAATACTGTGTGTTCTTTACATGTTGGAGAATTCGTCCTGGTTTGAGGGAAGGGGCGTCTATTTCACCTTGAATCCATGTTTTTGGACTGTGGGAGGAAACTGGAGAACATGCATACACCACCTTTTATTTGCTACCTCGCTGCCCGTCTTG
This sequence comes from Corydoras sp. C115, assembly GCA_019802505.1. NCBI lineage: Eukaryota > Metazoa > Chordata > Actinopteri > Siluriformes > Callichthyidae > Corydoras > Corydoras sp. C115. Next base: position 30,317 of record JAFMOC010000977.1, on the reverse strand, counting down.
GAAAATTCCATCCATCCATTATCTTCCGCTTTATCCTCTATTAGGGCCACGGGGTGTCGTCCCCATGCCCATCCAGGGGAGAACATTTCGGGCGCTGGGCAGATACACCCAGGACAGGACGCCAATCTATCACTGGGCACACACTCACTCACACAAACACACTCTATATGGGGCAATTTGGAGAATTCAATTGACTTGATCCATGTTGTTGGACTGTGGGAGGATACCGGAGAACCCGGAGGAAACCCACACGGACACGGGGAGAACATGGAAACTCCACCCAGATGGGGATTCGAACCGGGAATCCCTAGTGCTGAGAGGCGAACATGCTAACCACTAAGCCACCGTGCCGCCCTCGATTAAATCAGTGATTCTCAATTATTTTCTGTTAAGCCCCCCCCTAGGAAGAAGAAAACATTTTGTGCACCCCCCCCCCACCCATGCACACTGAAAAGTACTGAAAAATGAAATTAAATAAAATCAATGAATAATAATAAATTCAAATTCTTTAGCATTTTTTTTTTTTTTTAATTAAAATGAGGAAATCAGAACTGATGTCTCCAACGTGCCCGTTTTGCAGCACAGCTTTTCTGATTTAGTTTCATAAAGCGTTATGATCGCAGCTGATGACACAGCATCATAATAATGTAATGAGAATTGATCCCGCCGTTAACTCTGTATTTCATACTCATAACATTCATACCTAAACTGTAACACACCTTTAATCATAACTAGGGGTGTATTCAACTACAGATTTTCGTAGTCGAATCTGAGGGGTGTATTTTTAACTACAGAAAACCTTTTTTTTTTGTTTGTTTTTTTTTCTTTTTTTTTTCTAGTAGTTTTATTTGACAAAAGGCTAATATATATATTATATTCGAAAACAAAGACATTTCAGTAAAAACTTTGCTTAGCAGCCCATGGACACCCCCCATGTGGTCAAAATGGTCGACTTGATTCATAGCCGACTACGGTTCTCCAAATCGAATCGTCGAATCAGCGAATATTGCAGCTCACCCCTAATCATAACATTGTATTTTTGTCTTCGATCCAATTTTCAGGATCAGACTCCAGCCACCCAAAATAAAGAGTTCGATCCACTCGGCCCGCTGCCACTTGGATGGGGTAAAATGATGGCTTTATGATGATCTTTATGCTTTAAGCAATTATTGTGTCATTACTGGATTTCCCCTTTAAAACTCTCTCTCTTTTTTACCTCAATGCTCAGAGAAGAGAAATGATGCCAATGGCCGAGTATATTTTGTGCACCATACTACACGCTCCACGCAGTGGGAGGACCCTCGCACTCAAGGGTTTGGGATTTTTGCTTTGTACTTTATTAATTTGGGTTTTAATCAGTCGTGTTTTATTAGTTATTTGTGTAACGCTGGTTTGTTGTGCGGTTGCCCTGAAGGCTGCTGAATGAGAAGCCACTGCCTGAGGGCTGGGAGATGAGATTTACTGTGGATGGGATTCCGTACTTTGTGGATCACAACAGGAGAACCACCACCTACATCGACCCGCGGACGGGCAAATCATCTCTGTGAGTTCTATAGATTTTATAGACTTAATATTTACGTTACATTTGGTCATTTATTGGACGCTTTTATCCAAAGCGACTTACAAGGTGAGCACAGGGTTAATCACAACATCCCTGGAGCAATGAGGGTTAAGGGTCTTGCTCAAGAACCCACATTGGTAACTTCAGTGGACCTGGGATTAGAACCCCCAACCTTCAGATTGATAGCCCAACACCTTGACCACTGAGCTACCGCTCCCTATACTTATAGTATACAGTAGTACCTATACTATACTTATAATATACTTCCATCCATCCATTATCGTCCGCTTTATCCTCTATTAGGGTCGCGGGGGGGGTTCCCCATGCCCATCCAGGGGAGAACGTTTCGGACGCTGGGCAGATGCACCCAGGACAGGATGCCAATCCATCGCTGGGCACACACTCACTCACACAGACACACTCTATATGGGGCAATTTGCAGAACTCAATTGACCTTGATCCATGTTTTTGGACTGTGGGAGGAAACCGGAGAACACGGAGGAAACCCACACAGACAAGGTGAGAACATGGAAACTCCTCCCAGTTTGGGATTCAAACCGGAAATCCCCCCCTCCACAAACACACATTCTGTTGTCTTACAATCCCCACCCACAACCACAGCAATACTGAAAATAATCAGTCATAACTGCCATCTAGTGGTCGTGTGCTGTTCCTGATCAGAATGCTGGTGGGTGGACATTTGGGGGCATTATTCTGGTGCTTAGAAACTCCTGACATCACTGTCAGTGCTTTGCTGAGAATAACTCACTATCCAAAACACACTTGGGGTTCTATTGGGGTCCTGATCGCTGGTTAACAGAGTAAAGGGGGCAAATTTTACAGAGAAACAAATGTACGGCTTTCTGTTTTATATGGGAACCAGATGCTGATCAAATAGATAATGTAACATTTGACATTTGAATTTCCCCATTGTGGGATTAATAAAGTATATCAATCTATAAATCAATCAAAAACACGAATAAATTAGTCAGTTATGGGAACCTGTAAGCTCATAAGATCAAATAAAGGGATTTTCTATAAACATGTTGCTTTAATCCAGTGCTTCTCAAATAGTGGGGCGCGCCCCCCTGTGGGGGTGCAGTGCGGTGACTGGGGGGGCGCATAACAAGATATCACAGAGCAAGTGATATTAAGTGTACTAAACAAACCCTCAAGAGACAACATGGAGAAATATTTAACAGAGATGAGGAGAGAAAGACGGAGAGAGACGAAGATAATGAGAGCAACAAAAGTCAACCGAAAACTAAAACGAGGAAAGTGTATGTAGCGCTTGGTTTCACGGTAACGAAGGTGGGAGACGAAGAAAGACCGATGTGTCTTCTGTGTCTTTAAATGTTGACAGCGGACAGCGTGAAGCCAAATAAATGAAGGCGTCACTTAAAGACATTACACCCCGATCACACTGATAACCGCTTAAGTTTTTAATCGTAAACGTGACGAGTAGAGCAGCGATCATAACGCTTTATGAAACTAAATCAGAAAAGCTGTGCTGCAAAACGGGCGCGTTGGAGACATCAGTTCTGATTTCCTCATTTTAATAAAAAAAAAAAATTGCTAAAGAATTTGAATTTATTATTATTCATTGATTTTATTTAATTTCATTTTTCAGTACTTTTCAGTGTGCATGTGTGGGGGGGGGGGGCACAAAATGTTTTCTTCTTTCTAGGGGGGGCTTAACAGAAAATAATTGAGAATCACTGATTTAATCGATAAATTGTAAAGATGTTTACAATAATTGAAAATTGAAAATAATTGAGAATCACTGATTTAATCAAGGGTGGCACGGTGGCTTAGTGGTTAGCATGTTCTCCTCTCAGCGCTAGGTATTCCCGGTTCGAATCCCCATCTGGGTGGAGTTTCCATGTTCTCCCCGTGTCCGCGTGGGTTTCCTCCCACAGTCCAAAAACATGGATCAAGTCAATTGAATTCTCCAAATTGCCCCATATAGAGTGTGTCTGTGTGAGTGAATGTGTGCCCAGCGATGGATTGGCGCCCTGTCCTGGGTGTATCTGCCCAGCGCCCGAGACGTTCTCCCCTGGATGGGCATGGGGAACCCCACCGCGACCCTAATAGAGGATAAAGCGGGAGATAATGAATGAATGATTTAATCGATAAATTGTAAAGATGTTATGGCTGGTATAATATATGTTTTATTATGGCATGTATAATAGTAGTATGTCTCAGAGAGCAGTATTATTCAACGCCCTGTTTGTTTAGGAATGTGATGAGAAGATAATTTGAGATGACATTTCAAAGATTTAATACAACAAAATTACTCATGCTTTGCTGAACTCCACCCCTCATCAGATTATAGTTATACAACAGTTTTTCTGTTATGCGTTTTTGTTATTGGGTAAAATGTCACATTAAATTCATAAAATGCGTTTGATTCTTGGACGTTTAAAGTGCTTGTGTTTTTCCCCCTCAGTGAAAACGGATCTCCCATCACTTACGTGCGGGACTTCAAGGCCAAAGTGCAATACTTCAGGTTCTGGTGTCATGTATGTATCATTTAAATACAAAGGTCTTAGTTTATTTCATTAACATGTTTTTCTTTCACTGTATCTAAGTGCATGTAAGTGTTCAATTGCTTTATGTCACCATGATTACATCATTTTATTCCCAAACTTACATTCTCCTTTTCTGTCTTGCAGCAATTAGCTTTACCTCAGCACACCAAGATCAACGTGAGCCGCAAGTCCCTGTTTGAGGATTCCTTCACACAGGTGAGTTTCATAATAAAATTTTTTTAAAAAGTGTGTGTGTCCAATATAATATATATATATATATATATATATATATATATATATATATATATATACACACAGTAATATATATGTGTGTGTGTGTGTGTGTGTGTGTGTGTGTGTGTGTGTGTGTGTGTCCAAAAAAAAAAAAAAAAAAGTGTGTGTGTCCAATATATATATAAAAATATAAGGAACTGAGAGCATGGCAATAAGCTGAACCAAAACGATGTGTGTCCAAACTTTTGACTAGTGCTGTGTATATATATATATATATATATATATATATATATATATATATATATATATATATATATATATATATATATATATATATATATAATGTGTGTGTGTGTGTTACTGTGTGTATATGTTTGTGTGTGCGTGTGTATATACACAGTACTAGTCAAAAGTTTGGACACACATCGTTTTTGTTCAGCTTATTGCCATGCTCTCAGTTCCTTACTATAAAGGTGAAGATAAAGATTGTAGTCTATCTGTTTGTGGACTACAGTACATAGAGGGGACTAACAAACACAAGTGAACAGATGGACTACAGTCTATTTTTGTAAAACTCCAAAGTTGTCCTGTATGGTAAGTGGAGGAAATTGACTGGTTTTGGTAAAATTTTAAATATATATTTTACAGATCTTTGAGTATTTTCATATCCAAAATGTTGCAAACCTGCCAGTCTAGGAGAAAAAAACTGTCAGTGCAACTTGAACATGTTACTGGATGGGTTTTTAAAAAGCATTTCAATGATGCAGTACTTTTTCTATAACAGATCATGAGCACTAATCCCCAAGACCTTCGCCGAAGACTGTGGATCATCTTCCCTGGAGAGGAGGGTCTGGACTATGGAGGTGTAGCAAGGCAAGATCCCAGTTATTCCAGAAATCTTTATTCTGCATATTTTATTTAAAAACTGTTCCCATAAAGCTGAAATCTCTTTTACCGGCAACCTCATTGCATTGTTGCTACATGGTTGGCATAGTGCTTGCATAAACATTGGATTATTAAATTTGAATAAACTTACAGGTTAGTTTGTTTAGCGGCAGAGATAAATTTAAAAAATCTATAAATTTCTTTATAGAAGAAATTTCTATACTATAAAGTTTGGTTTAAACTTCTTACTATAAATTTCTATAAATTAAATTTCTATACTGTACAGTTTGGTTTATTTACTGTTGTGTTGTGATTCCATAGAGAGTGGTTCTTCCTGCTGTCCCATGAAGTGCTCAACCCCATGTACTGCCTGTTTGAATATGCTGGGAAGGACAACTACTGCCTGCAGATTAATCCAGCCTCGTCCATCAACCCTGACCATCTCAAATACTTCCGCTTCATTGGCCGCTTCATTGCAATGGTATCTAAGCCTGGCCTAGTCCCTAGGTTTTTAAGTATTTGCTTAATTGAATTGACTGATTTTCATATTTTTATAATGATGGGGGGTAGTAGTAATACTAGAAGATGTACTAACAGCGATGGTGGTGGTGGTATTGATAGAAGTGTTAAAAGTAGGTGGGTAATAAATAATACCTCATTATTGTCACCATCCTAGTTAATTAAAAATGCAAGCCAATCCTAATTAAAGTATTTTTTTTACTGAATTGTGATAAACATTATATTACTAAAATATAATAATGTTGTGGGCGGCACGGTGGCTTAGTGGTTAGCATGTTCTCCTCTCAGCACTAGGGATTCCCGGTTCGAATCCCCATCTGGGTGGAGTTTGCATGTTCTCCCCGTGTCCACATGGGTTTCCTCTGGGTTCTCCGGTTTCCTCCCACAGTCCAAAAACATGTATCAAGCCAATTGAGTTCTCCCAATTGCCCCATATAGAGTGTGTCTGTGTGAGTGAGTGTGTGCCCAGTGATAGATTGGCGCCCTGTCTTGGGTGTACCTGCCCAGCGCCCGAGACGTTCTCCCCTGGATGGGCATGGGGAACCCCCCTCCCCCTCGCGACCCTAATAGAGGATTAAAGTGGAAGATAATGGGTGGAAAGGATAATAATGTCGTTTCTTGGTTCTGTGTGTTTTCCGTGTACAGGCTTTATTCCATGGGAAGTTTATTGACACTGGCTTTTCGCTGCCGTTCTATAAGCGCATGCTAAATAAACCTCTAGCACTTAAAGATCTGGAGTCCATCGACCCCGAGTTCTACAATTCTCTCATTTGGATCAAGTAAGTTTTACTTTGGCACGTCTTTTTTTAAATTCATTTTGGAAAATGGACGAATGATGTGAATCCCTGCACACATACACAGCTGGATGTGACGTTTATAATAATAATAATAAATAATAATACATTTTATTTCATGGCGCCTTTCTAGACACTCAAGATCACCTTACAAAGAAAACAATAAAACCGAGAAATGGGCTGAATAAATATAAGATAAGGCGACAATAATAAATAAAGCAATCAATCTAGACATTCATTCATTCATTATCTCCCGCTTTATCCTCTATTAGGGTTGCGGTGGGGTTCCCCATGCCCATCCAGGGGAGAACATCTCGGGCGCTGGGCAGATAGACCCAGGACAGGGCGCCAATCCATCGCTGGGCACACACTCACTCACACAGACACACTCTATATGGGGCATTTTGGAGAATTCAATTGACTTGATCCATGTTTTTGGACTGTGGGAGGAAACCGGAGAACCCGGAGGAAACCCACGCAGACACGGGGAGAACATGCAATCTAGACATAGTAAGCAAAAATAAAATTAAGTAGAAAATAAATTAAAAAGAGAAAAGAAATAAAATCAGAGATTATAGGCAATTCTGAAAAGGTACGTTTTGAGACTCGACTTAAACTGTGAAATGGAGTCCAAATTCCTTAAGTCGGGAGGTAGAGCATTCCATAGTCTAGGGGCAGAGCTACTGAAGGCTCTACCTCCCATGGTGCTAAGGCGCATAGTGGGAACAGACAGGTGTGTCGAGGCAGATGATCTCAGTGATCGTGAGTGAGGGGTAACCGTGAAAAGATCTGCGATATACGGAGGAGCAACGTTGTGGATATAAAGAATGCGTTGTATAACCGGGAGCCAGTGCAACTGATGTAGAACAGGAGAGATATGATGATGAGAAGGAGTTTTTGTGATAATACGTTTATGGAATTTGGTGCCTAATAAAAATCTATTTTTTTCCTTGCCTTTATAAATGGCATGTATAATTAGCCACAGAATGACACACTTTGTCTAGTTAAATGTCAAAACAAACACGATGTTAAAGATTTTTTTATTATTCTGTAATTAAACTATTAATAACTCTTTTTCTGACTGAATTTGTGATCACATAGAGACAATAACATCGAGGAATGCGGTTTGGAGATGTTTTTCTCGGTGGATAAGGAAATCCTGGGGGAGATAAGTACACACGACCTTAAACCAGATGGAGGAAACATTCAGGTCACCGAGGAGAACAAAGAGGAGTATATCAGGTGCTCGATCAAACACACCAAGCACATAACATTATGCTCATGATGCCCATCACCGATGGTTATCATGTCGGTGGTGGGTGATTCTCATCACTGCGGTGACCAGGGGGGGGTGTGCTGCTGGATTTTTCGCCCCATCTGCATCACAATGATGCTGTCTACAGGATGCTGGTGGCTGGATGAGTTTGGTTGGTGGGTTGTTAACGTCCAGCAGCACTGATGCATCTGATCTACTGATTCCAGCGCAATACAATCTGTGTCACTGTAGCGCTGAGAATCCCCCACCGCCCAAATGTCTAACCTGTCTTGTGTGGGGTCTCAATATAAAGAATGGGGTAAAAGTATCAAAGAAACAGATGGACTGTTCGATGTGGACCTAATAATAAACTAATGAAGTGGCCAGTGAGTGTGAGAGTGGATGTCATGGTAGTGGATATCCTCTGTATTACTACATTATTAGTTAGAGGGATTTTTAACGTGGTATTTCTAATTAATAAAGGGGATTGTGTTATACACTTTTCCTTAATACTGTTATAATTATAGCAGAAGAAAGCTTATTGTTATTAATGTAAGAGCTTTTATTTTTCCACCTTCAGGTTGGTCGCTGAGTGGAGATTGTCGCGAGGTGTGGAGGAGCAGACGCAGGCATTCTTTGAAGGTTTCAACGAGGTCCTGTCTCAGCAGTACCTGCAGTATTTTGATGCCAAAGAACTGGAGGTAATGTCTTTGTCCTGAAAAATTATTGTTGGAATAATTAAATAATATATCATAATATTATGGGCGGCACGGTGGCTTAGTGGTTAGCACGTTCGCCTCTCAGCGCTAGGGATTCCCGGTTCGAATCCCCATCTGGGTGGAGTTTCCATGTTCTCCCCATGTCCGCGTGGGTTTCCTCCGGGTTCTCCGGTTTCCTCCCACAGTCCCAAAAACATGGATCAAGTTAATTGAGTTCTCTAAATTGCCCCATATAGAATGTGTTTGAGTGTGTGAGTGTGTACCCAGTGATGGATTGGCGCCCTGTCCTGGGTGTGTCTGCCCAGCACCCGAGACGTTCTCCCCTGGATGGGCATGGGGAACCCCACCGCGACCCTAATAGAGATCCTCTACTAGGGTCGGGGGGGGGGGGGGGGGTTCCTCATGCCCATCCAGGGGAGAACGTTTCGGGCGCTGGTCCCAGGACAGGACGCCAATCTATCGCTGGGCACACACTCACTCACTCACACAGACACACTCTATATGGGGCAATTTGGAGAACTCAATTGACCTTGATCCATGTTTTTGGACTATGGGAGACTATGGGAAAGTGGAGAACCCGGAGGAAACCCACGCAGACACGGGGAGAACATGGAAACTCCACCCAGATTGGGATTCGAACCGGGAATCCCTAGTGCTGAGAGGAGAACATGCTAACCACTAAGCCACCGTGCCACATCATGATATAAAAATATATAATAATAAACTAATGAAGTTTCAGTATTTTCTATCATGGACTAGCTGTAAGAACAGAAGTTCAAAACCATCATATTTAGACCAGAGATTATAACTCGTATGATTAATCATAACCTTAAGCACATTGCTGGTACTAAAACGCTGTTTTCATAGCAGATTGGGATTCTCAGCTGTATGATGTACATTCAGCTGGATATAATCCACTAGGGACATTTTCTGCAAGTGTAAACAAGGCACTCACGACATTGTGAGTAACGCAGAAATCGTGCGACCCAACGAATCAATAACGGAATTCATTATCGACACGTTTCATAATCGATTATTATCGATTCGTTGTTGCAGCCCTACTCATAACGTATGCACTGAGCTACAATACCTAAGGATGTGTGTCTCAATACTTCACATTTATCCACACACACACACACACACACAATCATGCCTCTGAGTGTAAATGGGTTCAGTGATTTAATCATTGTGTGTGTGTTGGTGTAGGTGTTGTTGTGCGGGATGCAGGAGATTGATCTGAATGACTGGCAGAGAAACACCATCTACAGACATTACACTCGCACCAGTAAGCAGATCGCCTGGTTCTGGCAGGTATGGAGCTTCCATCCATCCATTATCTTCTGCTTTATCCGATATTAGGGTCGTGGGGGGGGGTTCCCCATGCCCATCCAGGGGAGAACGTTTCGGGCGCCGGGCAGATACACCCAGGACAGGGCGCCAATCTATCACTGGGCACACACTCACTCACACAGACACGCACACATACATTTACACTTGGTCATTTAGCAGATGCTTTTACCCAAAGCGACAAGCTGAGCACAGGGTTAATCACAACATCCCTGAAGCAATGAGGGTTAAGGGTCTTGCTCAAGAACCCACATTGGTAACTTCAGTGGACCAGAGATTTGAACCCCCAACCTTCAGATTGATAGCCCAACACCCTGACCACTGAGCTACCACATCCTACACGCTCTTACATTACGTTACATTAAGTGACTTACAAATGAGAACATCACAAGTCAATAGTTATGGAGAAAACCAGCTACACTGTGGATGTGGTTGTGGCACTCAGTGGTTAGGGTGTTGGGCTTTGAATCTGAATATATATATATTTTTTTTTTAAAGGTATTTTTTAAGGTGTTTGTTAAAGAGAGGCGTCTTCAGTATTTTAATAAATGACTTGCGACTTACAAAGTGAACACAGGGTTAATCACAACATCCCTGGAGCAATGAGGGTTAAGGGTCTCGCTCAAGAACCCACATTGGTAACTTCAGTGGACCTGGGATTTGAACCCCAAACCTTCAGATTGATAACCCAACACCCTAACCACTGAGCTACCACTCCCTCTATATATATATATATATATATATATATATATATATATATATATATATATATATATATATATATAGATATATAGAGAGAGAGAGAGAGAGAGAGAGAGAGAGAGAGAGAGAGAGAGAGAGAGAGAGAGAGAGAGAGAGAGAGAGAGAGAGAGAGAGAGAGAGAGAGAGAGAGAGAGAGAGAGAGAGAGAGAGAGAGAGAGATATATATATATATATATATATATATATACATATACACACACACACACACTCACTCACGCTATATGGGAGAATTTGGAGAACTCAATTGACTTGATCCATGTTTTTTGGACTGTGGGAGGAAACCGGAGAACCCGGAGGAAACCCACGTGGACACGGGGAGAACATGGAAACTCCACCCAGATGGGGAACTTTTGTTCTGTTAAATAATTCCTCTGCTCATAATGTGTTTGTATGCAGGTTTGGTTTGTATTTAACGCATCGCTTTTTGTATGTCTTATTAATATAAATACCGCGCACACAAAAACATATAATATCACCGTGAACCATCAACCACCCTCATTTGCCCTCATTTGCCCTCGGAACCGACTATAACGATTTCCTCGCTGTTCTCCCTGCAGTTGGTTAAAGAGATGGACAATGAGAAGCGCATGCGCCTCCTGCAGTTCGTCACAGGGACGTGCCGTCTGCCCGTGGGGGGCTTTAGTGACCTGATGGGTAATTCTGTTGTTTTGTAATTCATTTGTTTGTATAGCGGTAACACAATATGATGGAACATTGGGAAATTGCTTGTATATACTACAGAGATACCATCAGTCAGAACGAAATTCCTTCTGTCTGTCCACATAACGTCCAAAAAATCTGTCTAATGAACTGGAGGATGCGTGTTGTTTTAGGGAGTAACGGCCCACAGAAGTTCTGCATTGAGAAAACTGGAAAAGAGAACTGGCTGCCCAGGAGCCACACATGGTGAGTTACTCTAACCAGTTACAAGAGATCAGTGTTTACTAGGGCTGTATTCATCTAAGGAGTTTCATAGTCGAATCTGATTCGTCAGATTTTCCCTATAGTCGACTGATAGTCGAATCAGTTAAAATTTCACCACAAGATGGCGCTAAGGGCGTAGTTTTTAAAAAATATATATATTTTTATATTTTACTTGTTTTTCTAACAAAAGAAAACCTTTTTTTGTTTTTCTTTTTTCTTTTTGTTTTTCTAGAAATTAGGATGTTCAAATCCCCATCTGAATTAGAAATTCAAATCCCCATCTGGGTGGAGTTTCCATGTTCTCCCCGTGTCCACGTGGGTTTCCTCCGGGTTCTCCGGTTTCCTCCCACAGTCCAAAAACATGGATCAAGTCAATTGAGTTCTCCAAATTGCCCCATATAGAGTGTGTTTGTATGAGCGAGTGTGTGATAGATTGGTGCCCTGTCCTGGGTGTATCTGCCCAGCGCCTGAAACGTTCTCCCCTAGATGGGCATGGGGAACCCCCCCCTGACCCTAATAGAGGATAAAGCGGAAGATAATGGATGGATAATCATAAACATTTAAGCACATGACTAACCTACATGGGTGGTTTAGTGGTTAGTATGTTCTCCTCTCAGCACCAGGGAGTCCCGGATCAAATCCAAATATGGGTGGGTGGAGTTTCCATGTTCTCCCCGTGTCCACGTGGGTTTCCTCCGGGTTCTCCGGTTTCCTCCCACAGTCCAAAAACATGGATCAAGTCAATTGAATTGTCCAAATTTCCCCATATAGAGTGAGTGTGTGCTGTGATTGATTGGAGCCCTGTGCTGGGTGTATCTGCCCAGCGCCCGAAACGTTCTCCCCTGGATGGGCATCTCCCCGCGCGATCCTAGTACAGGATAAAGCGGAAGATAATGGATGCACGCCCTCTCTGCCTTATTGCTTTTATTAATTTTTTTTTTACAGCACCCTCTCTTGTGATCTTGTGAGTATTAACGTCTTTATATTTGGTTATGTGGCCGCTCCCCTAACTGTGTGTCATCTCTGTAATGCAGCTTCAACCGCTTGGATCTGCCTCCCTATCGAAGCTATGAGCAGCTGAAGGAGAAACTTCTGTTCGCGATAGAGGAGACGGAGGGCTTCGGTCAGGAGTGAAGCCAAAGTGGACAGGGAGCTTTTATACACACATGCACACTGGATATAAAGCTGCAATGCAGCGATCTGGCTTCATCTTTTTCTAGTCTTCATCCAGACTTTTCACTTGCCTGGGCTCCGGGTTTCCTTTTTTAGCATCTTTTAAAAATCAATGGCCTCTGGCCGATACAAGAGCAATGAACGCAAATAAATTATTGTATTTTAGTGGTATTCACTTTAAAGTAAATAAAATGGGACTGGCTACAGACTGACTCCCACTTCAGTTCTGATGGGTTTCTCGACGATGATGCAGAACGTTAATTGGACGTTAAAACGATTGGGACTGGTTAAGGGATCATTTGCCGTTCTAAGCCTTCGACCACACGGGTTCTGACTGTTCTGATCATCTAACAGAAATGCAAGTAGTGCGTTTCAGGACTTAAGAGCACGCGAACAGGTTCATCACCCAGCATCGTGTAGTCTGTATCATCCACGTTCTTTAGTTTACAGTCCTGTACGTTAGTTGTTTCTAACCACTGATCTGTTGATGCACGGGGCCTGCATTGGGATTCCAATGTTCTCCACCTGTGATTTATATGTTAGTATATTTTTGTAGCCATTTGTAAGCACAGATATCTGAACAGCATAATGAAGCTAAGCAGTCTGACAGAAAGGCACTGACGCCTGGTCTGTGAAGGTCGGGTGGAATGAGCTTGAATAGGTGTAGAACAGGGGATGGTCCACGTTCTCCAAAACTGAAATGCATTCGTTCTAAATCATCGCCCATCTCCGCAATAAACACTGAATTATAACACTTTAGATTTCCCTCAAATAATCCATTAAATATAAATTAAATGAATAAAGGCCGGGCGGCACGGTGGCTTAGTGGTTAGCATGTTCTCCTCTCAGCGCTAGGGATTCCCGGTTCGAATCCCAATCTGGGTGGAGTTTCCATGTTCTCCCTGTGTCCATGTGGGTTTCCTCCGGGTTCGCCGGTTTCCTCCCACAGTCCAAAAACATGGATCACATCAATTGAGTTCTCCAAATTGCCCCATATAGAGTGTGTTTGTGTGCCCAGCGATAGATTGGTTCCCTGTTCTTTCAGAACAAAGCACCTTGTTTATTTTGTTATGCTGAATCTGTGGGGGAACCTGGGGTTCGGTTCTGTCTCCCCAGATGTGGCCCCAACAATTCAGAGCATCCCATAGACATTTAAAGATGTTCTTGAAGCCAGTCTTGTGCTGGAGCTGCAATTCCACCAATTTGATCCACTTGGTAGTTAGCATGTTCTCCTCTCAGCACTAGGGATTCCCGGTTCGAATCCCAATCTGGGTGGAGTTTCCATGTTCCCCCCGTGTCCGCGTGGGTTTCCTCTGGGTTCGCCGGTTTCCTCCCACAGTCCAACAACATGGATCAAGGGCAATTGAGTTCTCCAAATTGCCCCATATAGAGTGTGTGTGTGTGTGATTGATTGGTGCCCAATGCTGGATGGGCATGGGGAACCCCCCACAACCCTAATAGAGGATAAAGCGGGAGATAATGGATTTTTAATTCATAAAATCCAAATCCAAAAAAACAATTTGTGTGTTTTATCGCCAATTTGTATCTCTGGCAGTCTGAAATAATTTATTAATAATTTATTAATAATAGTTATCATCAGATGACCTCTGTCAGCATGATATTCATTCTCATTCCTCTCCGACTACACGACAGACAGAAGCCTGCTGTGGATGATGTCCTTCAGGTTAAAGAAATAATGGATGTTCAGTTTAAGGTAATAATCTGAAGCCTCACCGCCAACACGTCGCAGTTCATGATTACACCTTTAATAGTTGCCTTCTGTAGCACGCCCATCTTCACGCAGGTCCACTTACGATTCACCTGCGCGCTCCACGCCCTAGTTTTATAGGGACTCGCTTTGAAAACCTCTTGGGTTTCCGATTCCAAAGCCGAACTGGACATTTTCTACTGTACTGTGATAAAGGCTGATTGTTACTGTGAGCGCCGCACGACGTCCACACTGTGGTTTATTCAGCTTCGGGCTGACGGCGTTAGTGAAGCGGGGTTTCTTTAAAAGGCATTAGGGATTTAGTGAATGTCAAGCTGTTCGTGAGAAGGCTTCATCAGTGGACCTGTATTTGAGGGTTGTCCTCACGTCCCTCGGTACTCAACTCTCTGAGGCTCATGTTTGCCACACTAAGCTCATCAGACACCTTACATTTACATTTTACATTTACATTTCCATTTGGGCGGCACGCTGGCTTAGTGGTTAGCATGTTCTCCTCTCAGCGCTAGGGATTCCTGGTTCGAATCCCCATCTTGGTGGAGTTTCCATGTTCTCCGCGTGGGTTCCCTCCGGGTTTCCTCCCACAGTCCAAAAACAGGGATCAAGTCAATTGAGTTCTCCAAATTGCCCCATACAGAGTGTGTCTGTGTGAGTGAGTGTGTGCCCAGTGATAGATTGGCGTCCTGTCCTGGGTGTATCTACCCAGCGCCCGAGACGTTCTCCCCTGGATGGGCATGGGGAACCCCCCCCCCCATTTATTGGATGCTTTTCTCCAAAGCGACTTACACACAGGTGTAAGGTGAGCACAGGGTTAATCACAACATCCCTGGAGCAATGAGGGTTAAGGGTCTTGCTCAAGAACCCACATTGGTAACTTCAGTGGACCTGGGATTTGAACCCCCAACCTTCAGATTGACCCGCACACCTTAGTGGAAATACATTAATGATGTGTGTAATTATCACAGACTTTTTTTTTTTTTTTTGTTGCCCCCTCCCTTCACTGGATGATTTTTATTGCACCGTTCTAAATAAACTCTAGACTGTTGTGTGTAAACATCCCAGTTTTTGGAAAAACTAAGCCGCCCACCTGGTGCCAACAATCATGCCCTGCTCGAAATCATTGCGGCTGCATATGACCTTCCTTCCAATTCGATGGTTGAGCGTCAGTACAACATTAATGATTGGATAATTCCATCAGTGATACTTATACCAGGGCGGCACGGTGGCTTAGTGGTTGGCATGTTCTCCTCTCAGCACTGGGGATTCCCAGTTCGAATCCCCATCTGGGTGGAGTTTCCATGTTCTCCCCGTGTCCGCGTGAGTTTCCTCCGGGTTCTCCGGTTTCCTCCCACAGTCCAAAAACATGGATCAAGTCAATTGAGTTCTCCAAATTGCCCCATATAGAGTGTGTCTGTGTGAGTGAGTGTGTGTCCAGTGATAGATTGGCGCCCTGTCCTGGGTGTATCTGCCCGGCGCCCGGAACGTTCTCCCCTGGATGGACATGGGGAACCCCCCCCCCCCCCAGAAAATAATGGATGAATGAATAATTTTGAAGTAATACTCAAAAAAAAAGTCAAATCTGACCTTCACTTATAATTCTGTCTGTTATCGTCT
Organism: Corydoras sp. C115; assembly: GCA_019802505.1. Classification (NCBI taxonomy): domain Eukaryota; kingdom Metazoa; phylum Chordata; class Actinopteri; order Siluriformes; family Callichthyidae; genus Corydoras; species Corydoras sp. C115. The sequence continues at coordinate 14,273 of JAFMOC010000977.1, read as the reverse complement.
GTACTGTATCAACACCAACAATAAACACCACGTTCCATAAAACAAAAGCATCATTTACAGAATAAAAGGGAAAACTTTGTGTGTTTGCTGAAACGGTGCTGGTTTCTGAAACATCTCGTCACATTGGGTCTGGTGCTGTTTCACCTGCCTTAAATTTTCTAAATTCTATTTTTGCAATCTGTAAAAAAAAAATAAATAAAAAAGCCATTTTTATTTCGGCGTGATGTACAGCCCATCAATAATCTCGCCGTTATTGCAACAAACAAATACGAACGTCCCATCAGCAGAAATAAGTACGAGCCAGAGCCATTTCTAAAATCTGTCCTGGAATGTCTTCAGCTCAGAGTCGCTGTCTCGCCCGCAGACGTTCTCCTGTTTCACACAGAACGTTATTTACTGGCTGCTTCTTATTCGCTTTTGGATCGATTTTTCTACTGATCCACTTCTGAGTCGTTTTAAACACGGAATGATAACCGCACTCAACTTTTAACATAACGATAAGAAATCCGCGTTCAATACTCGATTCTGATTGGTCGTGACGTTCTATGCTTTACTTTCTCACAATAATTTATTACAGTATATAAACACGACCGTTTCTGTCGCCGCTGTTTCAGCCGAGTTGTTGCGTCGGCAACACAATGATTTGAAAAGATAAGAATGATTTTTAAGTTTAATTCTTGTTATAATAAAAAATAAAATAAAGAACCCAAACGTGGGTTTCCTCCGGGTTCTCCGCTTTCCTCCCACAGTCCAAAAACATGGATCAAATCAATTGAGTTCTCCAAATTGCCCCATATAGAGTGTGTCTGTGTGAGTGAGTGTGTGCCAAGCAATAGATTGGCACCCTGTCCTGGGTGTGTCTGCCCAGCGCCTGAAATGTTCTCCCCTGGATGGGCATGGGGAACCCCCCTCCCCCTCCCCTGCGCGATCCTAATAGAGGATGAAGCGGAAGATGATTGATGGATAACTAAAGGCAGGAGCATGTTCTCCTCTCAGCACTAGGGATTCCCGGTTCGAATCCCCATCTGGGTGGAGTTTCCATGTTCTCCCCATGTCTGCGTGGGTTTCCTCCGGGTTCTCCGGTTTCCTCCCACAGTCCAAAAACATGGATCAAATCAATTGAGTTCTCCAAATTGCCCCATATAGAGTGTGTCTGTGTGAGTGAGTGTGTGCCAAGCAATAGATTGGCACCCTGTCCTGGGTGTATCTGCCCAGCGCCCAAAACGTTCTCCCCTGGATGGGCATGGGGAACCCCCCCCCCCCCCTCGACCCTAATAGAGGATAAAGCGGGAGATAATGAATGAATGGATAACTAAAGGTGGGAGCACGTTCTCCTCTCAGCGCTAGGGATTCCCGGTTCGAATCCCCATCTGGGTGGAGTTTCCATGTTCTCTGTGTCCACGTGGGTTTCCTCCGGGTTCTCCGGTTTCCTCCGGTTTCCTCCCACAGTCCAAAAACAGTTCGCAGTTGTTTTAAACATGGAATGATAACCGCACTCAACTTTTAACATAACGATAAGAAATCGGTGTTCAATACTCGATTCTGATTGGTCGATGATCGTGACGTTCTATGCTTTACTTTCTCACAATAATTTATTACAGTGTTTAGCATGTTCTCCTCTCAGCACTAGGCATTCCCGGTTTCGAATCCCCATCTGGGTGGAGTTTCCATGTTCTCCCCGTGTCTGCGTGGGTTTCCTCCGGGTTCACCACTTTCCTCCCACAGTCCAAAAACATGGATCAAGTCAATTGAGTTCTCCAAATTGCCCCATATAGAGTTGTCTGTGTGAGTGAGTGTGTGTCCAGCGATGGATTGGCATCCTGTCCTGGGTCTATCTGCCCAGCGCCTGAGACGTTCTCAGCTGGATGGGCATGGGGAACCCCACCGCGACCTAATAGAGGACAAAGCGAAGATAATGAATGAATGGGGGTGGCTTAGTGGTTAGCACGTTCTCCTCTCAGCGCTAGGGATTCCTGGTTCGAATCCCCATCTGGGTGGAGTTTCCATGTTCTCCCGGTGTCCGCATGGGGTTCTCCAGTTTCCTCACACAGTCCAAAAACATGGATCAAGTCAATTGAGTTCTCCAAATTGCCCCATATAGAGTGTGTCTGTGTGAGTGAGTGTGTGCCCAGCGATGGATTGGTGCCCTGTCCTGGGTGTTTCTGCCCAGCGCCCGAAACGTTCTTCCATGGATGGGCATGGGGAACCCCCCCCTTTCCCCCCGCGACCCTAATAGAGGATAAAGCAGAAGATGATGGATGGATGGATGTTGGGAGAGCCTTTTATTGCGCGTCGTCCACTCACAGTTTATTTGGCATCGCTGACCGGCTCGCTGGACGGAATCGTTTAGGTTTCAAACTTGGAGTGAAGCTTTCGTTCTTTATGAAAAATGCAAAGCTGTGGTTTTGTTCCTTTAATTGAACTCTTAACGCTGTGAAGCGGATGAAGCGGAATCGTGTACATTGTGTGAATATGTGATGGATTTAATGTGAAAATATCAGGTTTCTGTTTTGAAGCGGTTCCGCAGAGTCGCTCTGCAGGTTCTGTCTCGTGTACAGTACGGTAAACGTGTACAAACTTTAAATAAATGATTATATGCGTAAAATCATCACCGTTCTACGTTCTTCATAAACTTTATCTAGAAGCGTTAATGTACTTAGTTGGTTTAGTGTTTAGCATGTTCTCCTCTCAGCACTAGGGATTCCCAGTTCGAATCCCAATCTGGTTGGAGTTTCCATGTTCTCCCCGTGTCCGTGTGGGTTTCCTCCGGGTTCTCCGGTTTCCTCCCACAGTCCAAAAACATGGATCAAGTCAATTGAATTCTCCAAATTGCCCCATATAGAGTGTGTTTGGTGTGAGTGAGTGTGTGTGCCCAGTGATAGATGATGGCGTCCTGTCCTGGGTGTATTTGCCCAGCGCCCGAGACGTTTCTCTCCCTGGATTGGCACCGTCCCTCACGACCTACTAGAGATAAAGCGGGCAGATGAGGAACCCCCCCCCCCCCCTTCCTTATTGCCATTACGACCGGGGTACTAAATAGATGGCTGATAATTGCAGAATAATTGATACACACACACCTTCTGGCTTATGGATGGGGCGGCACCACCAGTGGCTTAGTGGGTTAGCACGTTTCAGGCTGGACTCATCCTCAGATATGCTAGGGAACACCCTTAACCCCTAATCTTGGTGATATAGTTTCCCATGTTCCTCCCCGTGTCACGCGTGGGTTTCCTCCGGGTTCTCCGGTTTGTCTCCCACAGTCCAAATTCATTTATTTACAGCCCCAATCTGGGTGAAGTTTAACTTATATGTTCTCCCCGTGTCCTCGATGTGGGTTTCCTCCGGTTTCCATGCTTTCCTCAGTCCATGTGGCGGTTTCCTCCGGGTTCTCCGGTTTCCCTCCCACCCCCCCAAAAACATGGATCAAGTCAATTGAGTTCTCCAAGTTGCCCCATATAGAGTGTGTCTGTGTGACCAGCGATAGATTGGTGTCCTGTTCTGGGTGTATCTGCCCAGCGCCCGAAACGTTCTCCTCTGGATGGGCATGGGGAACCCCCCCCCTCGCGACCCTAGTAGAGGATAAAGCGGAAGATGATGGATGGATAGAACACTCACGAAACATTTATCTTTTTGTAATGTTTATTGTTGGGTTGCCATGGTGATGCATGTTGTACCCCTATCTTAACAATTCTCATTACTGAGAAACATACGTTTTAATATAAAACAAATCCAACATGGACCATCCAAACGAGAACATCAGAACCTTCTGAGATGGAAGGGGTTCTGTTTCAGTACCTGTTTAAATATACAGTGCTTTTTTCAGACTCTGTTCTCTTTATTTAAACAACATCAAAAGAACTGACGTTGTCTCAGTGGAACATTTCTGAGTCTTTACACTGTATGGACACCTGCATGTTCCGCCTGCAGAAACGCTTCAACTCCATCAGAGCTGCCCCCCCTGACTCCACCCCCCCCCCCACACACACACACACAGTTCATAAACATGGGGCATGGTGGCTTAGTGGTTAGCATGTTCTCCTCTCAGCACTAGGGATTCCCGGTTCCAATCCCAATCTGGGTGGAGTTTCCATGTTCTCCCCGTGTCCACGTGGGTTTCCTCCGGGTTCTCCGGGTTCCTCCCACAGTCCAAAAACATGGATCAAGTCAATTGAGTTCTCCAAATTGCCCCATAGAGTGTGTTTGTGTGAGTGTATCCACTATGATGGATGGATTGGCGTCCTGTCCTGGGTCTATCTGCCCAGCGCCCGAAACGTTCTCCTCTGGATGGGCATGAGGAACGCCACTGTGACCCTAATAGAGGATAAAGCAGAAGATAATGGATGGATACCTTCTCCAGACCTTTGGTTCTTCTGATGTGTCCAGCATTAAAGATCTTCAGTGTGGAGACCTGGACTCTGATGATGGGATGACTGGTTTGACTTCATCAGAGGTAACGTTATCCATCCATCCATTATCTTCAGCTTTATCCTCTATTAGGGTCGTGGGGGGGTTCCCCATGCCCATCCAGGGGAGAACGTTTCGGGCGCTGGGCAGATACACCCAGGACAGGATGCCAATCTATCACTGGGCACACACTCCCTCACACAGACACACTCTATATGGGGCAATTTGGAGAACTCAATTGACTTGATCCATGTTTTTGGACTGTGGGAGGAAACCGGAGAACCCGGAGGAAACCCACGCGGACACGGGGAGAACATGGAAACTCCACCCAGATTGGGACTCAAACCGGGAATCCCTAGTGCTGAGAGGAGAACATACTAATCACTAAGCCACCGTGCCGCCGGTAATGTTATTAATCACATTAATTACTCAAGTGACTCATGTTTAGAAACTGTTGGTGTAACTCTGGTTCCGTGCTGCACACATGATCGTGGTCACAAATTCTGCTACGACTCGATGGGTCAGTCATGTGACCTGGAATGCCCTCAATGCCCTCGGACAGCGAGGGACTTCAGCTTGTGCTTATCCTACAGGAAAGCAGTTCCACCGCTCAAATCTACAGTACGAGGTTCTCCACTCTCACTGTCCATGTTCTCAGTTCCATGTCCTGTAAAGATGGACTTTGTAGTTCTACAATTCCAGGTGTAGTCCATCTGTTTGTGTTCTACAGTACATACTGTGTACGTCCCCTTTACTCTGTTCTAATGGTCAGAACCCAAATAGTAGCACCACAGAGCAGGGATTATTTGGTGGGTGCATTAGTCCTATCCCAGCAGTGTCACTGAGGTGGAGAAATGAAACTCCAGCAGCACTGCTGCACTAAAACCCCCTCATCACATCAGTGTCACTGCAGAACCGACAATAAACAATCCACCACCCAAATGGTACCTGTTCTGTGATGCTCCTGACCAACAGACAACAGAGAACCAACAGAACACAGATGGACGCACAGAATGCACATGTACCACATGTGATATTAATGATAAAATTTTCTTGAATCTTGAATAAAACCTTCTACCCTCGGTTCCTCCTGTCGCCCCCTCAGAGAACCCTGTGAGAGGGCAGCGGTGTTCTCTGTAGTATTTGAGCCACTTCTCCCCTGTCCATGTTCTCAGTTCCACTTTCAGTAAAGATGGACTTTGTAGTTCTACAATTCCAGACTGTAGTCCATCTGTTTGTGTTCTACAGTATATACTGTGTACGTCCCCTTTACTCTGTTCTAATGGTCAGAACCCCAATAGTAGCACCACAGAACAGGGGTTATTTGGTGGGTGCATTATTCCTATCCCGGCAGTGTCACTGAGGTGGAGAAATGAAACTCCAGCAGCACTGCTGCACTAGAACCCCCTCACCACATCAGTGTCACTGCAGAACTGACAATAAACAATCCACCACCCAAATGATACCTGTTCTGTGATGCTCCTGACCAACAGAGAACAGAGAACCAACAGAACACAGATGAACCACAGTCTGGAATTGTAAAACTACAAAGTCCATCTATATGGTAAGTGGAGGACATAGAGAATGGAGCAAGAAAGGGGGCGTGTCCAAACCTTTGAGTGGAACTGTATTTCACTCAGCAGTTAAGGCTGTCAGGTAGCAGTCGACCCAAACATGGTTTCATCCAGCAGCTCGTCCGTTGCTTCATCATGCAGACCTCCATTTCTCTCTGCAGCTCCATTATCTCTCGTGTTCATCGCCCCGGTGTCCATTTCTGCTCCCAATACTGCGCTTTGAGTACCCGCTGCTTTTGCGGCTTCACATCGCCCTGCTATGTTAGAGTAATCTGCTCCAGGCTCCTCAGGTGAAGGTTCTCTGGCTCGACCTGGTGTTGGGTGGAAGACATGAAAGATCTCAGTGTGAGGTGGAGCAGCACAGAGGGTTCAGGTGCTTTAATGAGTCTAATGTGATCAACTGGTGGCAAGGTGACTTAGTGATTAGCATGTTCTCCTCTTAGCACTAGGGATTCCCGTTTCGAATCCCCATCTGGATGAAGTTTCCATGTTCTCCCCGTGTCCGCGTGGGTTTCCTCCAGGTTCTCCGGTTTCCTCCCACAGTCCAAAATCATGTATCAAGCCAATTGAGTTCTCCAAATTGCCCCATATAGAGTGTGTCTGTGTGAGTGAGTGTGTGCCCAGCGATGGATTGGCGTCCTGTCCTGGGTGTGTCTGCCCAGCGCCCAAGACGTTCTACCCTGGATGGGCATGGGGAACCCCACCACGACACTAATAGAGGATAAAGCGGGAGATAATGAATGAATGAATGTATACCACTTTTTATATATAGTATATATATTCATTCATTCATCCATTATCTTCCGCTTTATCCTCTATTAGGGTCGCGGTGGGGTTCCCCATGCCCATCCAGGGGAGAACGTTTGGGGCGCTGGGCAGATACACCCAGGACAGGGGGGCAATCCATCGCTGGACACACACTCACTCACTCACACAGACACACTCTATATGGGGCAATTTGGAGAACTCAATTGACTTGATCCATGTTTTTGGACTGTGGGAGGAAACCGGAGAACCCGGAGGAAACCCACACAGACACGGGGAGAACATGGAAACTCCACCCAGATGGGGATTCGAACCGGGAATCCCTAGCGCTGAGAGAACATGCTAAACACTAAGCCATTTATATGTATATATGTGTGTATATATGTATATATATATTCTTAAATCTTAAATTTATTTTATATACAGTATATACATATATATTTATATATTATACATTATATATTTTTAAATATTCTATATTACATTTATATTTGTAGTTGTATATTATTGTATTTCACATATTTATATACTGTATTTAAAAAAAAAAAAATTCTCATTTTCTTTTTTAAAATTAAAATTTATATTATAACTTTAAAGTAACAGGGTAATCAGGGTCCGTGACCCATAATTTCGTTCTTATCTCATGTACCACATGTGATATTAATGATAATAAAAATTTCTTGAATCTTGAATAAAACCTTCTACCCTCGGTTCCTCCTGTCGCCCCCTCAGAGGACCCTGTGAGAGGGCAGCGGTGTTCTCTGTAGTATTTGAGTCGTGTGAAGCCCTTGGTGCAGGTGGAGCAGCGGAATCGGTAGTTGTTGGTGTGCGAGCGCTGATGTTCCAGCATGTGCGCCCGTCTGCTGAAGCTCTTCTGGCAGAACTGACATTTAAAAGGCTTAATGCCTGTAGAGACACAGACACGGACGTCAACATCCGGGACAATGAGGACATGTTACATCTTTCTGGAACATTCAAGAACATGCAAAACTCCAGATGGAAATTGAACCCGGGACCTTTGGCTGTGAGGTGAGAGCATTAACCTTCCTCACAGTACTGACAGTTAAAGGCTGGTCCTTTGACCAGTAGAGGTCAGTGTTCCCATTCATTCATTCATTATCTCCCGCTTTATCCTCTATTAGTCGTGGTGGGGTTCCCCAATGCCCATCCAGGGGAGAACGTCTCGGGCGCTGGGCAGATAGACCCAGGACAGGGCGCCAATCCATCGCTGGGCACACACTCACTCACACAAACACTCTATATGGGGCAATCTGGAGAACTCAATTGACTTGATCCATGTTTTTGGACTGTGGGAGGAAACCGGAGAACCAGGAGGAAACCCACGCAGAGACGGGGAGAACATGGAAACTCCACCCAGATGGGGATTCGAACCGGGAATCCCTAGTGCTGAGAGGAGAACATGCTAACCACTAAACCACCGTGTCACCCAGTGTTCCTATAATGATTGTATTTTATCTACTCATCCATCCATCCCTTATCTTCCGCTTTATCCTCTATTAGGGTCCCGGGGGGGGGTTCCCCCATGCCCATCCAGGGGAGAACGTTTGGGGCGCTGGGCAGATACACCCAGGACAGGGGGGCAATCCATCGCTGGACACACACTCACTCACTCACTCACAGACACACTTCTATATGGGGCAATTTGGAGAACTCAATTGACTTGATCCATGTTTTTGGACTGTGGGAGGAAACCGGAGAACCCGGAGGAAACCCACGCGGACACGGGGAGAACACGGAAATGTCCAATTCATATATGTAAAGGTTAGGTCAGTGAATGGTATGGGATTGGTTGATTAGACACATCTGAAATGAAAACCCTGCAGTCCAGCACTGTTGGGCATATAAAAGGGACACACACATGAGAACGTCTCTAAAACGTCCATTCTGCATCCGTTCTGCACAGCTCACCTGAATGAGACAGTATGTGGGCCTTCAGTTTATCCGGCCGGTTGAACTCTTTAGTGCAGCCAACATGCGTCCTTTCAGATAAACAACGCAACAATCACCACAGAGTACATCACAAACTACAGACAGTCAGACAAACCTGTACAGAGGTCATACAAATCCTTTAGAACTTCAAAAATACTATATACAGTAGCAGCCAAAAGTTTGGGTATGAACTCTTATTTTCTTACCATATAGATGGACTTTGTAGTTTTATAATTCCAGACTGTAGTCCATCTGTGTTCTGTTGGTTCTCTGTTCTCTGTTGGTCAGGAGCATCACAGAACAGGTATCATTTGGGTGGTGGATTGTTTATTGTCGGTTCTGCAGTGACACTGATGTGGTGAGGGGGTTTTAGTGCAGCAGTGCTGCTGGAGTTTCATTTCTCCACCTCAGTCACACTGCTGGGATAGGACTAATCCATCCATCCATCCATTATCTGCCGCCATATCCTCTACTAGGGTCGTGGTGGGGTTCCCCATGCCCATCCAGAACATTTCGGGCGCTGGGCAGATAGACCCAGAACAGGATGCCAATCCATCACTGGGCACACACTCACTCACACAGACGCACTCTATATGGGGCAATTTGGAGAACTCAATTGACTTGATCCATGTTTTTGGACTGTGGGAGGAAACCGGAGAACCCGGAGGAAACCCATGCAGACACGGGGAGAACATGGAAACTCCACCCAGATGGGGATTCGAACCGGGAATCCCTAGTGCTGAGAGGAGAACGTGCTAACCACTAAGCCGCCGTGCCGCCCGGGATAGGACTAATGCACCAACCAAATAACCCCTGCTCTGTGGTGCTACTAATGGGGTTCTGACCATTAGAACAGAGTAAAGGGGACGTACACAGTATGTACTGTAGAACACAAACAGATGGACTACAAAGTCCATTTATACGGTTCCAGTCAAAGCAGTACCAGTTAACATGGCATCATCACGCATGCCAAGGTCCAAATTGCTAAGCTCCCCATTTCTGTTCCATCACATTATTACATTCCTGATGTAAACTATTAGTATAATTGTTTATTAATTAGTATAATTAGTATACAATTAGTACAATTATTAAAATGAATAGAGTTGTTTTGTTATTATTGTGTTGCTGTAATAAGATCTGCCAGTTAGATTAGATCCCAGTTTCTAATGTTTCTAATACAGAGCTTTGAATGTGTATCTGTCAGTTGTATCAATATTATTGATTGTTGTTGCACACAGTGGAAGTGAAACTGTTTAAACCGGAGGCTCGGAGCTGATCTGTACCTGAACGGGCACTTGTACTTTTTAAAGGGTTCGTGGATCAGCATGTGTCTCTTCACCTTGTCCTTACGATTAAATGTGGCTTCACACACCGAACATTTAAAAGGCTTCTCCCCTAAAAAACGTCAAATGTTATTACAGTATAATATAACAGCATTTCTGAACACATTTAGGTGACTCAAAACAAAAACAAACATCCATTCATCCATTATCTTCTGCTTCATTCTCGCAGGGGGGTCGCGGGGAGGTTCCCCATGCCCATCCAGGGGGGAACGTTTCAGGCGCTGGGCAGATACACCCAGGACAGGGCGCCAATTTATCACTGAAAACACACTCACTCACACAGACACACTCTATATGGGGCAATTTGGAGAATTCGGTTGATTTGATCCATGTTTTTGGACTGTGGGAGGAAACCGGAGAACCCGGAGGAAACCCACAAGGACACGGGGAGAACATGGAAACTCCACCCAGATTGGGATTCGAACCGGGAATCCCTAGCGCTGAGAGGAGAACATGCTAACCACTAAGCCACCGTGCCACCCAAAAACAAACATTCATTCATTCATTATCTTCGGCTTTATCCTCTATTAGGGTCGCGGGGGGACCCATCCAGGGCAGAACATTTCGGACGCTGGGCAGATACACCCAGGACAGGACGCCAATCTATCGCTGGGCACACACTCACTCACACACACACACTCTAAATGGGGCAATTTGGAGAACTTAATTGACTTGATCCATGTTGTTGGACTGTGGGAGGAAACCGGAGAACCCGGAGGAAACCCACGCAGATTGGGATTCGAACCAGGAATCCCTAGCGCTGAGAGGAGAACATGCTAACCACTAAGCCACCGTGCCGCCCAAAAACAAACATAATTATGATAAATGTGTTTATTCCTGCTGATAATTAATATTCCTTTAATTTAATATTTATTTTCTTGATAGTGACATGCATTGGGACTCACTTCATGAAGGAGATGGAGTAAACGAGCTGGAAACTGGAAACGTACCTGAGTGGATCTGTCTGTGCAGTTTGAGGTAGTGTTCGGTTTTAAATAACTTTTTACAAATATGGCATTTGAATTTGCCTCCAGCACTGTGAGTGATGAGGTGCCTTCGGAAGTACCGTTCACAAGGGAACACCTACACACACACACACACACACACACACACACACACACACACACACACACACACACACACACACAATAAACCACAACAAGCATATAATATTCAGCCAATACATCACGAGACGGCACAAGCCTTTTAAAAAAACAGTGGTATCACAAAACAGTCATTTCTGTAATTAACACAATCTGTAATGACTATTTATTACGTTTGATAAGCAAGAATATTTTTGTGATTGATAATTAAATTCGGGCGGCACGGTGGCTTAATGGTTAGCATGTTCTCCTCTCAGCGCTAGGGATTCCCGGTCCGAATCCCATCTGGGTGGAGTTTCCATGTTCTCCCTGTGTCCGCGTGGGTTTCCTCCGGGTTCTCCGGTTTCCTCCCACAGTCCAAAAACATGGATCAAGTCAATTGAGTTCTCCAAATTGCCCCATATAGAGTGTGTCTGTGTGTGTGAATGTGTGCCCAGCGATAGATTGGCGCCCTGTCCTGGGTGTATCTGCCCAGCGCCCGAAACGTTCTCCCCTGGATGAGCACAGGGAACCCCCCCCCCTTAATGAGGATTATTAATTGATTATGATGCCCTATTTTAAGATTACTATAGTGATCCATCCATTATCTTCCACTTTATCCTCTACTAGGGTCGTGGGGGAAGGGGGAGTTTCCCATGCCCATCCAGGGGAGAACATTTCGGGTGCTGGGCAGATACACCCAGGACAGGGCGCCAATCTATCACTGGACACACACTCACTCTCACACACACACTCTATATGGGGCAATTTGGAAAATTCAATTGACCTTGATCCATGTTTTTGGACTGTGGGAGGAAACCGGAGAACCCGGAGGAAACCCATGCAGACACGGGGAGAACATGGAAACTCCACCCAGATTGGAATTGGAACCGGGAATCCCTAGAGCTGAGAGGAGAACATGTTAACCACTAAGCCACCGTGTCGCCCCTACCATGGTGTTAATAATTGTAATTAGAATAGTGTAAAGTCATATGTTTTAACATTGTGTGTGTGTGTGTGTGTGTGTAACAGCAGTGGTACCTTGTGACAGTGAGGACAGGGGAAGTTGTGTGATGCAGTCAGTAGGTGCTGTTCTAGAGCTTCCTGTGTGGAGTACTTGCTCTGGCACTTGTTACATCTGCACACAGCAGCAAATCAAAGCCATGAATACATTTCTTGCAATCTGTGTGTAAAACATCATTCATTTCTCACACAGATTATTAAAATACATCCTAACTTAGTTTATTAAACAGTCCACAACAACAATTCAATCATTCCTTGTTCCAAAAACATACGAAACTAACTCAGGACCCCGGTGTCATCTTCCATCCATCCATTATCTTCTGCTTTATCCTCTACAAGCGTACCCATGCCCATCCAGGGGAGAATGTTTTGGGCAGATACACCCAGGACAGGGCGCCAATCTATCACTGAACACACACTCACTCACACACACACTCTATATCGGGCAATGTAGAAAATTCAATTGACCTTGATCCATGTTTTTGGACTGTGGGAGGAAACCGGAGAACCCGGAGGAAACCCACGCGGACACGGGGAGAACATGGAAACCACCCAGATTGGGATTCGAACCGGGAATCCCTAGCGCTGAGAGGAGAACATGCTAACCACTAAGCCACCGTGCCGACGTGTCATCTTGTGAACATTAAAAGTCCACTTCATTAAAGAGACACCCATTAACAAGCACAAGCATGTCCAGTCTTACTGGCTACTGCATCAACATGCATTAAAATCGTATGGAAGAACCACACAGTCCCCTGTCTGTGGACAATATTTGACACGCAGGCGAGCTCAAACCTGTAGAAGGCGGCGTCTTTGCGTGTGTTCTGCTGGGGACAGAAGCTGTGTGAGTACTGGTGCAGGCCGAGCTCGAACAGAGATGGGAAGGCTTTGGTACACAGGTGGCAGTGGTAGGTCAGGTGCTCTTGGTGGGTGCGAATGTGCTCGAGAAAGAGCTCCAGCTTCTGGAAGGTCTGAGAACATGTCTTGACCACACACCTGTAGACCTACACATCAGAAATAAATAACAATACTTATTACAGTCTGTAATAATATACTATAATAATAATAATAATAATAATAATAATAATAATACACACCCCCTACCTGATCATTAGGGACCTGAGGAAAGGGGCCTAACACAGTATAAACACACAGATGGACTACAGTGGGCGGCACAGTGTTTAGCATGTTCTCCTCTCAGCACTAGGGATTCCCGGTTGGAATCCCAATCTGGGTGGAGTTTCCATGTTCTCCCCATGTCTGCGTGGGTTTCCTCCGGGTTCTCCGGTTTTCCCGCACAGTCCATGGATCATGGTCAATTGAATTCTCCAAATTGCCCCATATAGAGTGTGTCTGTGTGAGTGAGTGTGTGCCCAGCGATAGATTGGCGCCCTGTCCTGGGTGTATCTGCCCAGCGCCCGAAACGTTCTTCCCTGGATGGACAAGGGGAACCCCCCCGCGACCCTAATAGAGGATAAAGCAGACGATAATGGATGAATGGACTACAGTCTGGAATTGTAGAAAGTCCATCTTTACAAGTACTGAGAACACGGACAATACGAGGAGCAAAAAAGGGGGCGTGTCCAAACTTTGATTGGTCCTGTAAAGAGATCTGAGGAGCTGTAGGTGTCTGTCAGTCATACCTGCTCATCTTTGTGTTGCGTCATGTGAGATTTGAGTTGAAAGTAGCTGCTGAACTTGGAGGCGCAGAACTGGCACTGATACGAGCTGTCAATCACAAGGAGTCGTTTGTTGTTGGCCTGATTGGAGCTCTTTGCTTTTGTCTGTGATTCGGTTTCACTCTGGTCCAGAACTAAAGCTGATTGAAGGGGTGAATAGTAAATGGCTTTATTCAGCATTCAGTTTCTACATTTAATTTAATTTCATTATTATTATTATTACCGTATTTTCCGGACTATAAGGCGCACCTAAAAGCCTAAAATTTTCCCAGAAATCGGACGTGCACCTTAAAATCCGGTGCGCCTTATACGAGTTCCAAAATCTATAAAAGTATTGTTGTGCGACCGGGTGGTTTTTTCCACACATCGCCGCCCTGCTGATCTGTGACTCCATGCGCGCTCATCTCACAGAAAAGCCGAGTGAAGAAAATTAATTCGGAGCTCGCCGTCATT
>JAFMOC010000976.1:105000-108202 GCA_019802505.1 Corydoras sp. C115 | reverse complement strand
ACGGAACCCCGGTACGCTGGTGTAGTGTCTCAGCAGCCACATGGTGCAGGACTCCAGTCCCAGCTCATCGAAGAGGAACGGTCTGAGCTGTGGGGGGTGGAGGGGCGGGGGGGGGGGGGGACATGTTGGTACACATAGTTGCCCCTGCCTCATGTCCAGCGGTCATGGTGCACAATAAAGAGAACAGCGACTCACAGGACCCACCTCCTCTTTGTCCAGCAGCAGCAGCTCGGACTCGGTCAGCAGGCAGAGCTTGGTCCTCCACTCGATGGGCGTGGCCAGCGTCTGACCACACGAGATCCAGTGGACCGACGAGCCAATCATATCTGCAACACAAACGGACCTGGATGAGATCCCACAGTTAAGGGTATTTAATTAGAGACCGGATCCGGTGGGGGGGGGATGGGGGGGGGCGGTGGTAGATGGATGTGGTGGAGGGGTGAGGGGGGGTGAGGGGGGTATGATGGATGAGGATGGAGGAGAGGGAGGCTTATGGACATGCAGGTGAGTGGAATGAACATGATTCATTTTGGCGCCCCCTAATGGATGCAGCAGAAACACGGAATATATTACTACATCTGCCTCTTTGTGCTGAGGATCCCGAATCTGGGTGGAGTTTGCATGTTCTCCCCGGTTCCGTGTGGGTTTTCTCCGGGTTTCCTCCCACAGTCCAAAAACATGCATTCAAAGTGAACTGGCTGCCCTATGTAAATTGCCCCTATATAGAGAGTGTGTGCTCCGCGATAGACTGGCGTCCTGTACTGGGTGCATCCGCCGAGCACGCGAAACGTTCTCCTGCAGATTGGCATTGGCATGAGAACCCCCCCTGACCCTCCCCACCCCCACCCCCATCCAAACAAGGCTGTAAGAATAAATAACTAAGGAATGGCATGGCGGGCGCAGAGGATCCAGGTTCGAATCTCGATATAGGTGGAGTTTCAATATTCTCCCCATGTCAGTGTGGGTTTCCTCCAGGTTCTCCATTTATTTATTTATTTTTTTGCCACAGTCCGAAAACGTGGATTCAAGGCGAATTGGCTGTTCTAAATTGCCCCTATAGAGCGCCCAGTGATGAATTGGCACCCTGTTCTTGGCGTATCTACCCAGCACCCAAAACGTTCTCCTCTTAGGGCTTGAGGAAGCCCCAACCAAACCCCCCCCCCAACACACACACACACACACACACACACACACACACACACAGTACATGACGACATTATTCAAAAGCCTACATTAAGGCTGAACGGGAAGGTGGATCTCTAACACACAGCCACATCCCATAATAGAACCCAGCGCACGCGGTCCAACAACGACGAGTGCTGAAAGCAGGCCTACCCGTCACCCTCATCCAGCCTTGGAAGCGGCAGCGGGTCACCACCCTGTCCATCCCGCCGCGCCGGCCGCTCCGCCTCCTCCTCCACTCAGACGCAGGCTCACGTCTTCACCAGCTGTTCAACAGAACAGAGAACACGGAACCAGGCGTGAACACGGGTCATCCATCCGTCCTCCTCCAGGTCGGTCCGCCGGCCGGACTGCGCTCTCGGTGGGTGGAGGCTGGAGGACGGAGCCACGGCTTGTGCTGCTGGAAGTGGAGCGAGAACCTGCGCAACACCATTAACCACCTTAATCAGATTAAAAGATTAGCGCTCAGCAGAGAAACGCAGGCTTCCGCTCGGCCTCCACCCCGATTTCAGTCCTCCATTGATCCGCTGCTGCTGCTGCTACCTGATCAGCTGGTTCTGATCCATAATCAATAAAAAATCAATCAATCGCTGATCAAAGATCGCTGCTTTTAGGATCATCTGATAAACATTATTATTATTATTATTATTATTATTAATAATGAAAAAGTACTTACACTGTGAAAGTCATTAAGAACTCTCATCTCATGATCTTCTGATTAATCCTCTCCAATAAGGACTAGGGTCATGGGGGGCGGGGGGGGTTCCATGTCCATTCCAGGGGAGAACGTTTCGGGCGCTGGGCAGATACATCCAGCACAGGGTGCCAATACATCACTGGGCACACACTCACTCACACAGACACACTCTACACTGGGGCAATTCAGAGCAGCCAATTCACCTTGAATCCATGTTTTTGGACCGTGAGTTGGGAGAACACCCACACAGACACGGGGAGAACATGCAAATTCCATCCAGATCGGGAGAACATGTTAACCACTATGTCATCCTTATATTAAATATATATATATATATATATATATATATATATATGGGTGGTATGGTGGCTTAGTGGTTGGCATGTTCTCCTCTCAGCGCTAGGGATTCCCGGTTCGAATCCCCATCTGGGTGGAGTTTCCATGTTCTCCCCGTGTCCGCGTGGGTTTCCTCCGGGTTCTCCGGTTTCCTCCCACAGTCCAAAAACATGGATCAAGTCAATTGAATTCTCCAAATTGCCCCATATAGAGTGTGTGTGTGTGAGTGACTGTGTGCCCAGCGATGGATTGGCGCCCTGTCCTGGGTGTATCTGCCCAGCGCCCGAGATGTTCTCCCCTGGATGGGCATGGGGAACCCCACCACGACCCTAATAGAGGATAAAGCGGAACATAATGGATGAATGAATGATTATATAATTTCCATTTAAATTTACTCATTTAGAATTTGGACTAAAATACTGGGTCACACATCAAAGCGATGGGAGGGTGGGTGGAGGATTTGAGGTTGTACCTGGAGGTGTTGGTTGCCTGATCATTCAGAGTGTCAATGAGGTCGGGCACTGATGTCGGGTGAGGGCTCGCCCCACAACCTCAATCAAACGTGGGGTGGGGTGGGGTGTTAGGGTTTTGTGAGGAGCCATGACGTGGTCATGGTGGGCCTTCCCCATACTGTTCCCCAGTCCTGCAGAATAAGGACCCGGATTCTATTGAACTGTGACGGCGGAATTGCAGGCAACACAACCACGTGACCAATTAAGCCGCGCAAACCTATACTTTTGTCAGCGTAGCAGTTTCACTATTACAGAATATATTCATGACGTCACTGATTTAACATAATGCAAATCGATAAAAAAACAGGCGCAAACTGAGTTTAAACTAAATTCTTTAACGACTGTGAGACATTTTAACTAAAATACTAAACGATCCGGTGCAGGAAAAACGCTCAGCTTAAGTTCTGGCGCCATCTGCCGCCCAATACGTTTATTACCTGATGACAACCGGGGCAGCAGGAACGTCATAAACGAT
>JAFMOC010000976.1:90000-100000 GCA_019802505.1 Corydoras sp. C115 | reverse complement strand
GCGGCGCTGGTGGCGAGGGGGGCATGCTAATGAGCGGGAGACGTTCCCAAAATAAATAGGGGCCCGTTCCCGCGGAGGCAAAGCTCTGAATGTTGGCGGACGCTCGACTCCACGGCTCTCCGCGGAAACAGTTTTCGGGGCTCCTCGCCGAGGCCGAGCGGAAAGTGGCTGACGGCGGGCGGAGCGTTTACAGACTGCATCCTAAAGTGGCCCCGGGGACGCCAAGTCCAGCGGCCAGGAATTAAATAAGCTTTTAGACGCCAAGTATAAACGGCGGCGGCGGAAACGGAATAAAAAAAAATACAAATAAAATTTTAAAAAACGCTCGGCAACTCGATCACGGTCGAGGACGCCAATAAGTTCAGAACCGAAAGGCTGAAAGCAATAAATCTGGAACGACGATACGAACGCACGCTTTTTAATAAAGTTATTAATACATATACAGAGCCATTAAGCGTTCGGACACGCCCCCTTCTGGCACCATCCTCTATGTCCTCCACTTATCATATAGATGGACTTTGTAGTTTTATAATTACAGACTGTAGTCCATCTGTGTTCTGTGTGTTGGTTCTCTGTTGGTCAGGAACATCACAGAACAGGTATCATTTGGGTGGTGGATTGTTTATTGTCAGTTCTGCAGTGACACTGATGTGGTGGTGGGGGGGGGTTAGTGCAGCAGTGCTGCCGGAGTTTCTGCTGGGATAGGAATAATGCCCCCACCCGATAACCCCTGCTCTTTGGTGGTACCATTGGGGTTCTGAGCATTAGAACAGAGTACACAGTACGTACTGTAGAACACAAACAGATGGACAACAGTCTGGAATTGGTCTGGAATCTACAAAGTCCATCTTTACAGAGTGAGTGGAGCAGAAAGGGGGCGTGTCCTGACAAACAATCCACCACCCAAATGATACCCGTTCTGACCAACAGAGAACCAAAAGAACAGTCTGTAATTATAAAACTACAAACTCCCTCTGTATGATAAGTGGAGGAGATAGAGGATGGAAAGGGGCGTGGCCAAACGTTTGACTGCCACTGTATAAGTATAAATCACCTCTGTACGGAACGCTGCATTTACAATAACAGAACTGATGTCGTGACTTATTAACCAATCAGCTGCTGATGCGAGGTTAAGTTCATAGAAGCCCCTGCGGTGGGGGGGGGGGGGGGACGACAGGGACCCCGGACACAGCTGCACCGCGTCGTTCCTCGTCTGCAGAACATCTTCACTTTACTGCAAACCGCAGAGGACAGATCTCAATCTTTAATCCTTCAAGCTGATCAACAGAGATGGAACCCATCATCTGCCCCGCCGTCCACGCCCCGGCTTCCCCCGGCCGCCCCGGAGCCGGGGGAGCGAGTCACTCCGAATAATCTATAATCTGTCAGCGGGCGTCTCCAGAGCCTGTCACGGAACGTTAACTCACCCGCCGGCAACGTGACGGGCAGCTGCTACTCACCCCCAAAACCCCGACGCCCAGCCTGCGGGGGCAAACCGCTCCGCTTTCACCGGGCTCTGGAAACCTGCTGTGTTACAAAACTAGAACGTCCCATGAGTGATCAACGGGGTTCTGTCCATCTGAGAACATGGAACAGAGGAACGCTCGGAACATGAGGGTGGAGGTACTGAATGATGAACCACGGCGCTGGACGGGGACGTCACCGTTTACTGCTGTCCCACACGCAACCATCCATCCATTATCTGGGGGAGGGTTGGAGGGTCCAACCACGCCCATCCGGGGGAGAACATTAGACCATTAGAGAACGGAGTAAAGGGGACGTACACAGTATGTACTGAAGAACAAAAACAGTCTCAATTAGAACACCTCAGTGACAGTGCCGGGATAGGAACAATGCCCCCACCCAATATCCCCTGCTCTGTGGTGGTACCATTGGGGTTCTGAGCATTAGAACAGAATACACAGTATGTACTGTAGAACACACACAGATGGACTACAGAATGGAATTGAAGAACGACAAAGTCCATCTTTACAGAGAGTGGACCTGAGAACATGGACAGTATGAGGAGCAGAGAGGGGGCGTGGCCTAACTTTGAGACCGGACTCTGTTAGAACCTGTACCTGAAGTCGTAGGACACGCTGGTGGTGGCCGATCCCGAGGTGCTCGCCGCGTCGGTCGAGTCCTGGTCCAGGCTGAAGGTCCGTCCTGAACTGGTACTACGAAGACAAAACAGAAACAGGGAATTATGGGTCCGGCTCAGTCTGACCAACCACAGTCTGACCACCGCCTCAGTCTGACCACGGCAGTCTGACCACCGCCTCAGTCTGACCACGGCAGTCTGACCATCGCAGCTCCACCCGTCCAGCCGGGTCACTAACAGAACCAGAGACTAAAAAAAGGGATGCATTTATTCTGCCTGCTGGACTTACACACAGAGGAATGCGTGACACACACACACACACACACACACACACACACACACACACACACACACACACACACACTCACTCACACACACACACACTCACGAGGCAGGAATGTCCAACTCAGTTTGGGGGCCGGGGGCCAAAATTCAAACCGTGGGCCGAACAGGACAAACATTTATTGAACACGCTAAGAGTAAACGTTTTGTGAACATGAACAGGATTAAAAACACAATAAATAACTTTATAAACTTTATTGGAGGAAAACCTCGTGTTAAAATGATAAAAGTCACGACTCGCACGCCGCTAAAACAGTACAAATAACAAATCAAAACATTCAGGGTTCTTTGCTCTCCGTTTTAGAAAAACAAACTTAACCTTTAAAGATCTTTCAAATGTTCTGCTCTCCATAAAAATCAGACGCATCAAAAATATGAGCACGCTCCAAAAAAAGAAATCGCCGGGACATTATCAATAATATTAATGATAATGGTTTAGCACGTTCTCCTCTCAGCACTAGGGATTCCCGGTTCGAATCCCCATCTGGGTGGAGTTTCCATGTTCTCCCCGTGTCCGCGTGGGTTTCCTCCGGGTTCTCCGGTTTCCTCCCACAGTCCAAAAACATGGATCAATTGAATTCTCCAAATTGCCCCATATAGAGTGTGTGTGTGTGTGAGTGAGTGTGTGCCCAGCGATAGATTGGCGTCCTGTCCTGGGTCTATCTACCCAGCGCCCAGAACGTTCTCCCCTGGATGGGCATGGGGAACCCCCCCCCCCCCCCCCCCCCCCCCCCCCGCAACCCTAATAGAGGATAAAGCGGGAGATAATGAATGAAAATGAATAATAACAGTAAATGATTTGTAGATTGTAGAATTGCATCATGGGTCAGATTCTAGGGCACTTCAACCATGGTACTTGGGGGTGGGGGGTGGGGGGGAGGAACCGGGAATCGAACCGACGACCTTCAGGTCACAAGGCCTCTTCCTTAACCGCAATCCCACGACAGCCCATGAACGTATTACATCAAAAAAAAGAGCTGTGGGAGGAAACCGGAGAACCCTGAGGAGCCCCACGCGGACACGGGGAGAACATGCAAACTCCACCCAGATTGGGATTCCAACCAGGAATCCCCCAGCGCTGAGAGGAGAACATGCCAACCACCCCCCCCCCCCAAATCGGCTTCATCCGACTAAACTCCATCGTAAACGAGTAGCCACGCCCCTCTGTGCACACGGCCCGTCGCATCGCGTCCCGCCGTGTTTACCGCACACTTAGTATTCAGGGCTGCTCGGGAGATGATAACCTTTAGCGAGAAGTGTAATTAAATCAGCGCTCGCGCTCTCGCGGCTCGCCGCCCAAAAGAGAAACAGATTTGGGCTGCGGGAGGAAGAACGCGAGCGCCGAGCTTTCAGACGTTCTAAAGGGGAACACATGCAAATGAACCTGATTGTTCAGAAGCCAATAAACGGCTGTTTAATTCAATTTCAAGAAAAGAGAAAAGGTTAAGCACGCCACTCGCACACACTCTCGCACACACTCGCTCCTCCACAGCGCGAGAGCCCGGAAAAGTCAGAGCGCCGCTTTTATTATGAAAAGATTTAATTATCATAAAGTGCACGGACAAAGAGAGGTCAATTATTTCCTACTTCTTAACCGCGGCGGCGCCACCGTCAGGGCACGGAGAGCGACTGTCATCCGCGCTCGTTTCAGACGGGATAGGATCACGGCGCACCGCCGCCCCGGCGCCGTACGGCCTTCGGTTCGTACGGGTTTCATTTCTAAACGTTAAACAAGCATTTAATATGATTAACGTATTTAATTACGCTCTCACACGCTCTCGCACGCGCTCTCGCATGGCTGTCCACTCTCATGTATGCCCACTCTTGCGTCTGTCCACTTTCACATGCACTCACTCTTGCGGCTGTCCACTCTCTCGTGTTCCACTCTTGTGGCCATCCACTCTCTCACACCCGCTCACTCCTGAGGCAGTCCACTCTCACACCCGCCCACTCTCACTCTCACTCAAAAAAAAAGTACCCGCTCACTCCTGAGGCAGTCCACTCTCACACCCGCCACTTTTGAGGCAGTCCACTCTCACACCCTCCCACTCTCACACCCGCTCACTCTTGTGGCAGTCCACTCTCACGCCCTCCCACACTCACACCCGCCCACTCTTGTGGCAGTCCACTCACACCCTGCCACTCTTGTGGCAGTCCACTCTCACACCCTCCCACTCTTGAGGCAGTCCACTCACACCCGCCCACTCCTGAGGCAGTCCACTCTCACACCTGCCCACACTTGTGGCAGTCCACTCACACACTGCCACTCTTGCAGCTGTCCACTCTCACACCTGCCCACTCTTGTGGCAGTCCACTCACACCCTGCCACTCTTGCAGCAGTCCACTCTCACACCCGCCCACTCTTGAGGCAGTCCACTCGCACCCTCCCACTCACACTCTCCCACTCTCATGGCAGTCCACTCACACCCTCCCACTCTTGCAGCTGTCCACTCTTGAGGCCATCCACTCTCACGCTTGCGGCCGTCCACCATCTTACACCCGCCCTCTTCCGGCCATCTACTCTCTCGTGTTCCCACTCTTGCAGCCGTCCACTCTCTCATGTGTCCCCACCCTCACAGTCCGCTCTCTCCCGGGCGTGTTCTTGGACCCGTCCCCTCTCTCGACTGAACGCATCAGACGAGCCACCAAACGATCTCCCGTCAATCAAACTGGTGGTTTGGAATTAAAACACGGGACGTTCTGACGCCGTTTCTTCTCGTTCTCCGGGTGAACCTTCGCGCCGCGCGTCATCATTAACATTAACATCGCCGCGGTTCGCCGACGCCGTTCGCAACAAACGTGACACACACACACACACACACACACACACACACACACACACACAGTGAGGGGGGCTAACAAGGTGCTGTTTACTGAAACACCGACGCTCTCGCGTGGCGACGCCGCCGTCTGGCTCCTCACCTCTTTAGACTCTGCAGCTCATCAAGCGTGAAGTCAAAGATATTAGCCATGTGGTGATTGGAGCTCCAGGTGGACATCATCTCATTCTGCAGGGAAGGAGCCAAACAGAACATCATTAAATGCCAACATGACGCCCATTATCCCGCTGCGAATCAGCCGCGCTCGAGTCTAATTACCGCCACTCTCGCCGCCGCGAGGAGCCTCGCCGTTAACGCGAGTCTGTCGAGAGCTCGCAAAAGAAAATCAGTGCTACGTGAACGCTCGTGATGCCATTAGTCATTTTACACTATTATTAGTGCGAGCTGTCAGGAGGTCGGGCTCGGGAAGCCGACGCGCATCTCTGAAAGGAGTTTCCTGATGAAAGCTTCAGACGCAGATTAATCGCTTCAGAACCTCACAAAGGAGTCGAGCCGAGCGAGGGGAACGCGCAACGGGACGAGCACCGAGCCCAAAGCCTGCGGGACGAGCAGACGGGGGCCGGGGTGCGAGAGCGAGGGCAGTTAATGGTGACGAAGCCTCTTGCATTAATGCGGGAACGGCGGGCCGAGGACGAGCTTTACTCTCATCAAAAAAAAAAAATTTAAATAAAAAAGAGATTTGTTTAACTTTAAGAAACATTCAGAGAACCACGTACACGGCAACATCATGTCATCATGTACACGGAAACATGACTCTCAATTCTATAAATATATAAAGAGAGGGCGAGGAAGAGCGCGAATGCAAGAAAGCGGGCTAGAGAGAGCACGAGTGCAATATACGTGTGTATGTACATATAAAGAGAGAGCGCGAGAAAGCACTCGCATATGAGAGAGTAAAAGCAATCTCGTGCAAGAGAGCGCAAAAAAAGAGTGTGAATGCAAGAGAGCGAGCATGTGCGAGAAGTGTGTGTGTGTGTATATATATATATATATATATATATATATATATATATATATATATATATATATATGTGTGTAGAGAGAGAGAGAGAGAGAGAATGTGCAAGAGGTCTGTGTGTATATTTATACATATAAATAGGGCGGCACGGTGGCTTAGTGGTTTAGCATGATCTCCTCTCAGCGCGAGGGATTCCCGGTTCGAATCCCCATCTGGGTGTAGTTTGCATGTTCTCCCCGTGTCCGCGTGGGTTTCCTCCGGGTTCTCCGGTTTCCTCCCACAGTCCAAAAACATGGATCAAGTCAATTGAGTTCTCCAAATTGCCCCATATAGAGTGTATGTGTGTGAGTGAGTGTGTGTTCAGTGATAGATTGGCGCCCTGTCCTGGGTGCCCAGCGCCCAAAACGTTCTCCCCTGGATGGGCATGAGGAACCCCCCACGACCCTAATAGAGGATAAAGAATAATAAATATATATAAATAAAGGGACAGAGAGTGATATATATATATATATATAGCAAGAGAGTGTGAAGGTGTGCAAAAGTACAAGAGTGAAAGTGTGTGTGCAATGAGAATGCATGAGAGCGAGCATGTGCGAGAGGTGTGATATATATATATATATAAAAGCAATCGCATACCAGAGCTGTTTGTATATGTAGATACAGAGAGGGAGAGAGAGAGAGAGAGAGAGAGAGAGAGAGAGAGAGAGAGAGCGAGAGAGAGAGCGAGAGAGAGAGCGAGAGAGAGAGCGAGAGAGAGAGCGAGAGAGAGAGCGAGAGCGAGAGAGCTTACATTAGGAATGGCGTCCTCCAGCAGCCACTTGGATCTCTTCTTTTTTCTCTTCTCTGCAGCGGCGCAGCTTTAAACGACAAAAACACACAAATCAACAGCGACATTCATCAGCCAAGTGGAACGAGAACGCCTGGAACGCGAGGACGTCGGTGGAGCGAGGTGTGAGGTGTGAGGGGACTTTTAATGGTAATGGCATCGAAAATCAACACTCGCATTAATAAAGCCATTAAAGAAGGATACGCACTTCAGCTTCCATCACGTCACATTCGCTCCAGAGGACCTGGGATTCGAACCTACAACCATCAGACTGAACCCCCCCCCACCTCATTACATCATCAAATGGGGGGGGGGGGGGGGTCAGACTGATCACTGACACGTCACTCATTAATTTAATTCACGTGCCCACATCGGCAGACTGGAGAACCCCCGTCCCCAGGTGCTCAGCCGGTTCTTTGTGGCGCATCGTTAACAACACGAGCCCTTTTCCTCGACGCATGCGACGGAGAACCAAACAGAACATTTGAAGGCGACGGCGCTTCCTGACGGAGGCGCGAGTGAAGTGTTTGTTGGCGGGGCGCGAGCGCGCTCGGATGCACCGGAGAGCACAATTTAATTCGCCAGTTCTGAGAGTGACTAGCAGGAGGCGCTGTAATTACCGTAATTACCTCGCCTCCTGGCAATTTAATCCCAATCAACACTTCAAAGCAATGCTAATACATAAAACAATTTCGGATATTCTCGACCAGATGAGAAGGACCGACCCACCGCGCCGAATATTTTGCCGGCTGGCGCGGATGTTTACGCAAAACACAAACAGATTAAAAACCACCGCAGGCTGCAACCTGGCACCAAGATGCATGTTCATCAGAGCTAAAGCCATTATTACCGAGTCTCTGCGAGCGCCCATATTGCGAAAGCGGTGATTTTCTGCGGTGCCAAGACGCAAACGAAGAAACTAATTTTGTTCCTCTTCAGAAGCCGCGATCGAAAGTCCGATCACCACGAGATCCGAGGTGCGCCGAGACGAAATCAAATACGGGAAATTCGGCTTAAGTTGCTTTTATTTGACATCGTCTGTCTTTTAATAAAATAAATCGGCGGCATGGCGGCTTAATGGTTAGCACGTTTGACTCTCAGCACTAGGGATTCCCGGTTCGAATGCCCATCTGGGTGGAGTTTCCATGTTCTCCCCGTGTCCACGTGGGTTTCCTCCGGGTTCTCCGGTTTCCTCCCACAGTCCAAAAACATGGATCAAGTCAATTGAGTTCTCCAAATTGCCCCTATATAGAGTCTGTCTGTGTGTTTGTGTGAGTGTGTGCCCAGTGATAGATTGGCGTCCTGTCCTGGGTGTATCTGCCCAGTGCCCGAAACGTTCTCCCCTGGATGGGCATGGGGAACCCCCCCGCGACTAATATATAGGATTAAAGCAGAAGACAATGAATGAATGATATATATATATGCCGTGATCAAAGCTAAAGGCGTTCTAACGGAACATTGGGGCGTGCGACCCGTTCTGGACGAGGCGGGGTGTACACAGTGGACGGGGTGTAATTGCTGTGAATGTAAATGTTCTCATTGACATGCACCCGCTCCGTCTGAGAACACACTTCATCATCACGTTAGAGAACCACCGCGTCCTCGGGAACCCAGATTAATTCTGTTAGTTTTCTATTAATAAGCTGATTGAATCAGACCCCCCCCCCCCCCCCCGAGCACGGAACGTCAGATTGTTTACATTCTATGTTGCTGTTGGTTCTCCTGACGGCACACTGCAGTCGGGGGTGGTTGATAAAACCGTCATTAAAAGTGACAGGGTTCGGATTATGGGTTGTTTAATGAACACGCTGAGGTTCTGTTATCGCGGTGGGGCAAAGGTTCCGGCCCAAAATACTTCCGTCGCTGCCGAAAGAGTCAGAACTTCCATCCATCCATCATCTGTCATTTTATCCTATATTAAGTCTGTGGAGAAGTTCCCCCATGCCTATTCAGGGGAGAAGGTTTCGGGCGCTGGGCAGATACACCCAGGACAGGGGGGCAATCTATCACTGAGAACACACTCACTCACACAGACACACTCTATATGGGGCAATTTGGAGAATTCAATTGACCTTGATCCATTTTGGACTGTGGGAGGAAACCCATGCGGACACGGGGAGAACATGGAAACGCCAACCAGATTGGGATTTGAACTGGGAATCCCTATTGCTGAGAGGAGAACATGTTAAACCACTGTGCCGCCCACCTTGAATCCACGTTTTAGAACTGTGGGAAGAGACCGGAGAACCCGGAGGAAACACACGCGGACACGGGGAGAACATGGAAACTCCACCCAGATTGGGATTCGAACCGGGAATCCCTAATGCTGAGAGGAGAACATGCTAAACCACTAAGTCACCATGCCACCCACCTTGAATCCACGTTTTGGAACTGTGGGATGAACCCAAAGGAACCCCACGCGGACATAAGCGGAACGTGGAAACTCCACCCAGATCGGGATTCGAAGCGGGGATCCCCAGCACTGAGTGGAGAACATGCCAACCACTAAGCCACCATGCCGCCCACCTTGAATCCACGTTTTGGAACTGTGCAATGAACCCAAAGGAACCCCACGCGGACATAAGCAGAACGTGGAAACTCCACCCAGATCAGGATTCCAACCGGGGATCCCCAGGGCTGAGAGGAGAACATGCCAACCACTAAGGCACGTTGTAAAAACATGCCTACACAACGGCCCTAAATGACCCAGGATGGCGTGCCGCCCCCGCGAGCTAGAACTTGGTATTGTTAACGCATGTGATTTGGTGGAACCCGTCCCAGCACTCACTCACCTGCTGCGCGCGCCTCCCGCTTTGCAGCCAAAGCGGCCCTCGTTTTTAACGGCCTTCTCCGGAAAGAGTTTGGAGGGAGGATTGGGGGGAACCCTGGTCCTCAGGCAGAAAATACACTTCCTCTTCTTGATCTCCTTTCCG
>JAFMOC010000976.1:42500-85000 GCA_019802505.1 Corydoras sp. C115 | reverse complement strand
GCACCTGTCTCCGAACATCATGGACTCCTGCAGACACTGTGTGCACGCTTCGTGAAACCACTGCTCACAGCGGAAACACTGCAGCATTTTCAGGTACCATCTGAAAAAGACGGAGGAGGAGACGGCGTGACTGATTTAAATACGAGTGACGGGGTGCGGAGTCAGAAATTAGAAAGTAGAACAAGATCACACGGAGAACACGTGAGAAGAGTAAGACAGAGGACATGCCACAGACAGCGGGGAACGTCTTACTCTCCGGGTCCGCCGCAGTAACAGTAGCACTGCTGGTGGTTGGTGCGATGCAGGGAGTCCCATTCCAGGTCCTCAGCGCCGTACGGGAGAACCTGCTTCATGGCCTGCAGGGCTTTAGCAATGGGGCCTTTCTTCAACGCGCCCCCTTTCTGTCAAAGAGAGTAACGCAGGAGATCTTTTCATTCATTCATTATCTTCTGCTTTATCCTATATTAGGGTCGTGGGGGGGGGGTTCCCCATGCCCATCCAGGGGAGAACGTTTCGGGTGCTGGGCAGATACACACAGGACAGGGCGCCAATCCATCGTTTGGCACACACTCACTCACACAGACACACTCTATATGGGGCAATTTGGAGAACTCAATTGACTCGATCCATATTTTTGGACTGTGGGAGGAAACCGGAGAACCCGGAGGAAACCCACGCAGACACGGGGAGAACATGGAAACTCCACCCAGATGGTGATTCGAACCGGGAATCCCCAGTACTGAGAGGAGAACATGCTAAACCACTAAGCCACTGTGCCGCCCACACAGACACTATTTAGGGAAAATTTAGATAGGGGCAATTTAGAGCAGCCAATTCACCTTGAATCCGTGTTCCATGTGAACCCAGGGGAAACTTACACGGGCACGGGGAGAACATGGAAACTCCCCCCAGACTGGGATCTGAACCTAGGATTCTGTGCATTTTGACAACCACACACGTATTCTCTTCTTCTAAGACGAGAACGTGGAACCTGCTCCTCCGTTCCTTAATCGGAGGAAACGCGGCAGACGCAGCACTTACTCTCACGGCTAATGCGAAGATGCACTTCCTGCAGAACCACGGCGAGAGATCCGCGGAGCTCTCCACCTGCGGCAGGTGGCACAGCTGATGGTACCCTGTGAAGAGGCGAGGCAGAAGCATTTAGAACCTCGCCGTCACGCGCGCCGCCCCCTGGATTTCGGAACATGTAAATGAGCGGCGACTCACCGATTCCACATTTACCGCAGATCAGGATTTTATTGTCGGACGCCGTCGTGGTCTCGGCGCACACCGAGCACTTGGGATCTTCTCCTGGAACGCCGGCTGGGTTCCGCAAAGAGAGCAAGACAAGCGCTACATCATTACACGCTGCATACCACAGGAACGTCACAACGAGATCAGAGGACACGGGCGGGGTCCAGTCCCTCGCTGGACTTTAGAACACACTAATTAATCAGTGGGAGGGGGGGGGGGGTCACCATGGAAACACCAGAATGAACATAAAGGAATTAAATAAGTTGGTATTTATAAGGCGGCACGGTGGCTTAGTGGTTTAGCATGTTCTCCTCTCAGCGCTGGGGATTCCCGGTTCGAATCCCCATCTGGGTGGAGTTTCCATGTTCTCCCCGTGTCCACGTGGGTTTCCTCCGGGTTCTCCGGTTTCCTCCCACAGTCCAAAAACATGGATCAAGTCAATTGAGTTCTCCAAATTGCCCCATATAGAGTGTGTGTGTGTGTGTGTGTGCCAAGCGATGGATTGGCGCCCTGTCCTGGGTGTATCTGCCCCGCGCCCGAAACGTTCTCCCCCGGATGGGCATGGGGAACCCCACTGTGACCCTAATATAGGATAAAGCAGAAGATAATGAATGAATGAATCCCCATCTGGGTGGAGCTTCCATGTTCTCCCCGTGTCCGTGTGGGTTTCCTCCGGGTTCTCCGGTTTCCTCCCACAGTCCAAAAACATGGATCAAGTCAATGGAGTTCTCCAAATTGCCCCATATAGAGTGTGTGTGTGTCTGTGAGTGAGTGTGTGCCCAGAAATAGATTGGCGTCGTGTCCTGGGTCTATCTGCCCCATGCCCGAAACGTTCTCCCCCGGATGGGCATGGGGAACCCCACTGTGACCCTAATATAGGATAAAGCAGAAGATAATGAATGAATGAATCCCCATCTGGGTGGAGCTTCCATGTTCTCCCCGTGTCCGTGTGGGTTTCCTCCGGGTTCTCCGGTTTCCTCCCACAGTCCAAAAACATGGATCAAGTCAATGGAGTTCTCCAAATTGCCCCATATAGAGTGTGTGTGTGTCTGTGAGTGAGTGTGTGCCCAGCGATGGATTGGCGTCCTGTCCTGGGTCTATCTGCCCCATGCCCGAAACGTTCTCCCCCGGATGGGCATGGGGAACCCCACCGTGACCCTAATATAGGATAAAGCAGAAGATAATGAATGAATGAATGAATCCCCATCTGGGTGGAGTTTCCATGTTCTCCCCGTGTCCGTGTGGGTTTCCTCTGGGTTCTCCGGTTTCCTCCCACGGTCCAAAAACATGGATCAAGTCAATTGAGTTCTCCAAATTGCCCCATATAGAGTGTGTCTGTGTGAGTGAGTGTGTGCCCAGAAATAGATTGGCGTCGTGTCCTGGGTCTATCTGCCCAGCGCCCGAAACGTTCTCCCCTGGATGGGCTTGGGGAACCCCCCCCCCCGCGACCCTAATAGAGGATAAAGCGGGAGATAATGAATGAATGGTATTTATAAGTCACTTTGGATGAAGTTTCTATTTAATTTAAATTGAGGAGTGGGGGGGGGGAAGGGGGGCTTACCGTGCTGGATGTCCTTCCACAAGACCCAGAACTTGGAGTTGTCCTCGAACGTGACAAAGCAGCTCTGCTTCGAGGAGCTCACCTAGAACAGGAGAACACGTCACAGGAGAACCTCGAGCTCGAATCCCAAAGCAATGAAAACTGAGGTTTCTATGCAAACCAACAAAAATCCAATTAATGCGTTCAAGAGAATAAACACTGTTTTAAAAAACAACAAAGAATTTATATATACAGTATTTTAGATTCTATTTAATTAAAAATGGTTACAAAAGAGGCACAGTGGATTAGTGGATTAGCATGTTCTCCTCTCAGCACTAGGGATTCCCGGTTCGAATCCCCATCTGGGTGGAGTTTCCATGTTCTCCCCGTGTCGGCGTGGGTTTCCTCTGGGTTCTGCGGTTTCCTCCCACAGTCCAAATACATGGATCAAGGTCAATTGAGTTCTCCAAATTGCCCCATATAGAGTGTGTCTGTGTGAGTGAGTGTGTGCCCAGCGATAGGTTGGTGCCCTGTCCTGGGTCTATCTGCCCGGCGCCCGAGACGTTCTCCCCTGGATGGACATGGGGAACCCCCCCCCCTCCCCCGCGACCCTAATAGAGGATAAAGTGGAAGATAATGGATTAATAAATGAATGATTACAAAAGACTAAATGTAAATAAACATTTAGCAGAACGGCGTTCTCATGAACTATTTTTGATCCAAATTAATAATAACTCGTCACCGTCTTCAGTCTCTGTTTTGTAAGAACATTAACGACTTCATTGTGTTTCTGCTCTGCGTTTTGATTGGCTGCTGGAGCTAGAAAAAGGTTTTTGGTACCATGACGACGCTGAAGGTGAAACATTAAGTTTTATTTATACTTAAAACTTAAGGTTTTTTCACAAAACATCGGATGAAATTCGAAAGTCAATGAAAACAGAGGTTATACAAACAAAAGAGTTTAGTTAAGAAGTCATGGTGTTGGGGAATCAATCTTAAGATCGTGGGTTCGAATCCCGAGTCCTCTGAGGTCACCATTGTGGGTCCTCATGAAGGATCCTTCTTGCTCCTGGGGGGCTGTCTCATGTCGGACCCTGTACCCGGACCCCCATTATCAGGTGGATTTAGATAAATGCAGATGATTTATCGCTCATCGTGTTCTAAGGCTGGAACTCATTTGTTACTTGTACTTGATGGGAATG
This sequence comes from Corydoras sp. C115, assembly GCA_019802505.1. Taxonomy (NCBI): domain Eukaryota; kingdom Metazoa; phylum Chordata; class Actinopteri; order Siluriformes; family Callichthyidae; genus Corydoras; species Corydoras sp. C115. Next base: position 81,004 of record JAFMOC010000976.1, on the reverse strand, counting down.
TTGACTGACTGACCCGTTGGATCTTTCCCAGGTAGTAGAGGCCATCGGACCAGCGACAGAGGACATACTGGCCCACGCTCAGCTTGTTCTCCAGGTCACTGCAGGTTTGGTCGTGCTTGGGCAGCAGCCGCTTGGCCTCCAGCTCCTCCGCACTCACAGCCAGGTAGCCATCCCGGCACGCTCCCTCCAGCATCCTTAATCTGCGGCGCTGCAACCGCGACCAAAAGGAAAACAGAGATTAAGATGCGGCACCGAGCGACACCGGCACCGAGCGACACCGGCACCGAGCGACACCGGCACCGAGCGACACCGGCACCGAGCGACACCGGCACCGAGCGACACCGGCACCGAGCGACACCGGCACCGCGGACCTTCATCTCGATAACAGAAGGCATTAACTGAGAACACCGCTCCAACAGTTTATGGTTTTTTAAAAGGAATCGTAATAAACGTTTATGGTCTGTTAAACAGTGGAAGGAGGCAGAGACAAGTTAATAACTCTCCTGTGTGTGTGTGTGTGTGTGTGTGTGTGTATAAATCCATATACACACACACATATACATACATGAAATATATATATATATATATATATATATATATATATATATATATACACACACACACACATACATATTTATACATACACACACATTAAATATATATATATATATTTAATAAATATATATTTTATGGTGGCACGGTGGCTTAGTGGTTTAGCACGTTCTCCTCTCAGCGCTAGGGATTCTCGGTTCGAATCCCCATCTCGGTGGAGTTTACATGTTCTCCCCGTGTCTGCGTGGGTTTTCTCCGGTTTCCTCCCACAGTCCAAAAACATGGATCAAGTCAATGGAATTCTCAAAAATTGCCCCATATAGAGTGTGTGTGTGAGTGAGTGTGTGCCCAGCGATGGATTGGCGCCCTGTCCTGGGTTTATCTGCCCAGCGTCCGAGACGTTCTCCCCTGGATGGGCATGGGGAACCCCACCGCGACCCTAATAGAGGATAAAACGGGAGATAATGAATGAAATATATATATATATATATATATATATATATATATATACATATATATATATATACATATATATATATATACATATACACACACACACACACACACCTTCAGACTGTTAACCAAAGCCACTGTATCGTCTTTAACTCACATTAGTAAAATGAGGACAGACCGTTTGCGGTGTGGACAAATGTAAACTTGTAGTCTGTACCACAAACGGATGATTAATGCAGTTCCATCCACTTTGCATGTAAAGATACAGAATAAAGTAAGAGCTCTGCTGCAGGGACGGTCTGATGAGTCACGATCCAGCAGCACTGACTGATACAGAAACAACCTTAGTTTCATTAAGGAAGTCGCTTCAGATCACGGTTCTCTAACAGGCCCGAGCACCGAAGCTCCATCTGCACGAACCGTGGGTCATCCATAATGCTGTGGACTGTACCGCTCTAAAGTTTGGCCACGCCCCCTTCTTGCGCAACCATCTATTTTTTTCCACTTATCATACAGATGGAGTTTGTAGTTTTACAATTACAGACTGTAGTCCAACTGTGTTCTGTTGGTTCTCTGTTGGTCAGGAGCATCACAGAACAGGTATCATTTGGGTGGTGGATTGTTTATTGTCAGTTCTGCAGTGACACTGATGTGGTGGTTGGGGGGGGGGGGGGGTTAGTGCAGCAGTGCTGCTGGAGTTTCTGCCGGGATAGGAATAACATCCCCACCCAATAACCCCTGCTCTGTGGTGGTTCTATTGTGGTTCTGAGCATTAGAACAGAGTAAAGGGGACGTACACAGTGTAGCAAAAGTGTAGCAACACACGAACACCTACAGAAATACGGATCTATATACAGACTGATTGAATATAATATGATGATATTTTGCCTGAAACCGAAATATTTTTAAAGATAATTATGAGACTACAAACCACCTGACTCTGACGGTGCAGGAAGACATCGTCATGCGCAGCGGACATTAGCACCAACTCACAGTGACTCAGCTGCAGAATGCTTTAGAAATGACTGAATAAATAAGATTTAGGTTGTAAAGGAAATGATGCAGCAGATTCCTCTACAGCAGCGACCTGCGCGTTTAGATTAGATTAATTAATATAACATCATATATATATATAAATAAAAAACACATGCACATATCATGTTCACAGTCCCTCTATTTAATAAACATGTTAACACCATTATATAAAGTCACCTGTTGTGTGTGTGTGTGTGTGTGTATATATATATATATATATATATATATATATATATATATATATATATATATATATATATATATATATATATATATATATACACACACACACACAGGTGACTTTATATAATGGTGTTATAACATGTTTATTAAATAGAGGGACTGTGAACATGATATTCAGGTGAGAGTAAAACGCTATAAGACATGATAAATCAAAATGTAGTGTTGGTTCTATAAACATTATATTCAGGTTACTGAACGTCATAACAATCTACAAAACCCAAAAGTTATGGAACTGAACTAAAGCCTGCGCAGGACACCTATGAGCGGGGTATGAATGTATATGGTGCTGCAAAGTCTGAGACAGTGAGACTTTGAAACAGTGACTGAGAGAGTGAGACAGTGGGGCTCTGAGACAGCAAGACATTGAAAAAGTGAGTCTGAGAGAGTGAGACAGTGACAGAGTAAGACAGTTAGGCTCTGGGAGAGTGAGACAGTGACAGAGAGTGAGACAGCGACAGAGGGTGAGACAGCGACAGAGGGTGAGACAGCGACAGAGGGTGAGACAGCGACAGAGGGTGAGACAGCGAGGCTCTGGGAGAGTGAAACAGTGACAGAGTGAGTGAAACAGTGAGACTCAGAGAGTGAGACAGTGGCAGAGTGAGTGAAACAGTGAGGCTCTGGGAGAGTGAGACACTGAGACTCAGAGAGAGTGAGACACTGAGACTCAGAGAGAGTGAGACACTGAGACTCAGAGAGAGTGAGACACTGAGACTCAGAGAGAGTGAGACACTGAGACTCAGAGAGAGTGAGACACTGAGACTCAGAGAGTGAGACACTGAGACTCAGAGAGTGAGACACTGAGACTCAGAGAGAGTGAGACACTGAGACTCAGAGAGAGTGAGACACTGAGACTCAGAGAGAGTGAGACACTGAGACTCAGAGAGAGTGAGACACTGAGACTCAGAGAGAGTGAGACACTGAGACTCAGAGAGAGTGAGACACTGAGACTCAGAGAGAGTGAGACAGTGAGACTCAGAGAGAGTGAGACAGTGAGACTCAGGGAGAGTGAGACAGTGAGACTCAGGGAGAGTGAGACAGTGAGACTCAGAGAGAGTGAGACAGTGAGACTCAGGGAGAGTGAGACAGTGAGACTCAGGGAGAGTGAGACAGTGAGACTCAGAGAGTGAGACACTGAGACTCAGAGAGAGTGAGACACTGAGACTCAGAGAGAGTGAGACACTGAGACTCAGAGAGAGTGAGACACTGAGACTCAGAGAGAGTGAGACACTGAGACTCAGAGAGAGTGAGACAGTGAGACTCAGAGAGAGTGAGACACTGAGACTCAGAGAGAGTGAGACACTGAGACTCAGAGAGAGTGAGACACTGAGACTCAGAGAGAGTGAGACAGTGAGACTCAGAGAGAGTGAGACAGTGAGACTCAGAGAGAGTGAGACAGTGAGACTCAGAGAGAGTGAGACACTGAGACTCAGAGAGAGTGAGACAGTGAGACTCAGAGAGAGTGAGACACTGAGACTCAGAGAGAGTGAGACACTGAGACTCAGAGAGAGTGAGACAGTGAGACTCAGAGAGAGTGAGACAGTGAGACTCAGGGAGAGTGAGACAGTGAGACTCAGAGAGAGTGAGACAGTGAGACTCAGGGAGAGTGAGACAGTGAGACTCAGGGAGAGTGAGACAGTGAGACTCAGGGAGAGTGAGACAGTGAGACTCAGAGAGAGTGAGACAGTGAGAGTGAGACTCAGAGAGAGTGAGACAGTGAGACTCAGGGAGAGTGAGACAGTGAGACTCAGGGAGAGTGAGACAGTGAGACTCAGGGAGAGTGAGACAGTGAGACTCAGAGAGAGTGAGACACTGAGACTCAGAGAGAGTGAGACACTGAGACTCAGAGAGAGTGAGACACTGAGACTCAGAGAGAGTGAGACAGTGAGACTCTGAGAGAGTGAGACAGTGAGACTCTGAGAGAGTGAGACAGTGAGACTCAGAGAGAGTGAGACACTGAGACTCAGAGAGAGTGAGACAGTGAGACTCAGAGAGAGTGAGACACTGAGACTCAGAGAGAGTGAGACACTGAGACTCAGAGAGAGTGAGACAGTGAGACTCAGAGAGAGTGAGACAGTGAGACTCAGAGAGAGTGAGACAGTGAGACTCAGAGAGAGTGAGACAGTGAGACTCAGGGAGAGTGAGACAGTGAGTGAGACAGTGAGACTCTGAGAGAGTGAGAGAGTGAGACAGTGAGACTCAGAGAGAGTGAGACAGTGAGACTCAGAGAGAGTGAGACAGTGAGACTCAGAGAGAGTGAGACACTGAGACTCAGAGAGAGTGAGACACTGAGACTCAGAGAGAGTGAGACAGTGAGACTCAGAGAGAGTGAGACAGTGAGACTCAGAGAGAGTGAGACAGTGAGACTCTGAGAGAGTGAGACAGTGAGACTCAGAGAGAGTGAGACAGTGAGACTCAGAGAGAGTGAGACACTGAGACTCAGAGAGAGAGTGAGACACTGAGACTCAGAGAGAGTGAGACAGTGAGACTCAGAGAGAGTGAGACAGTGAGACTCAGAGAGAGTGAGACACTGAGACTCAGACAGTTAGCCGTAGCACCAACTTCCAGGCAACTTTGGACTGCCTCCCGACGCGGGTTCGGTTCCACCGTCCTGAGTTCTGACCGTCCGGCGGATGAAGGCTGATGTTTAATTCTGTCTCTGTGTCTCTGTGTCTCTGTCTCTGTGTCTCTGTCTCCGCTGAGTTGAATTGAGTTGCATTAACAGTTAGCCTCCGTTAGCTGATGCTACCCCCCACCCCCCGCCCCGTTATCCGCCGTTACCGTCTCTCTGTCTCTGTCTCTGGGTCTCGTCGGCTCCGCGGGTCGGTCTGTACAGCGCTCTCCGGCCGCAGTGCTGCGTCCATGCGCCGCGGCAGCAGTCTCCTCAGCCCGGGCAGGCGGCCGGCGCTCAGAGCCGCTCTGTGCGGGGCGCCATGTTTTTCACCTTTTTTCCCGCGAAGCGTTTACGTTCTGCTTATGTAATTAACATGCTGCCTCCGTCACGGCGGGCCGCGTCCCAAACCGCGCCGCGGGCCCTGCCGAGCGAGCAAGGGAAGGACGACAACGCGGCCGCGCTCACAGCCGGAGCTAGTGCCCTTCATCAGCACGGCATTTGCGACGCGGCCCTGATGCAGCCCTGCCCCACATAACTGTACACACCGAGAGCTGGACCCGAGTTCAGAAACTAACGTTTAATAATCACTAATATCACAATATTCATTAATTAAGTTTGTATTAACGACTCAAAACGTATAATTAAACAAACAGCAGTCATAATAAAGCAGTGTAATACGCTAACGAAGTTAGAACAGCTGTGAGTCGATTCCGAGTCATTCATCAAGTTCAATAAGTTTAAACACGTTGCACTGTGACGCATATAAAGTTTATCCTTTAATTCATTCATTATCTTCAGCTTTATCCTCTATTAGGGTCGCGGGGGGGGGGGGGGGGGGGGGGGGGGGGGGGGGGGTTCCCCATGCCCATCCAGGGGAGAACGTTTCAGGCGCTGGGCAGATACACCCAGGACAGGACGCCAATCCATCGCTGGACACACACTCACTCACAGACACACTCTATATGGGGCAATTTGGAGAACTCAATTGACCTTGATTCATGTTTTTGGACTGGAGAACCGGAGAACCCGGAGGAAACCCACGCGTACACGGGGAGCACATGGAAACTCCACCCAGATTGGGATTCGAACCGGGAATCCCTAGTGCTGAGAGGAGAACATGCTAAACCACTAAGCCACCGTGCCGCCCCATATAAAGTTTACTTGCTTAGTAATTTTAAACAGCAAGTGATAATTTAAATTATGAGTTCTTATTTAATGAACAATGATTTATTTCCATTTATAAAAGGCAAGGTGGCTTAGTGGTTGAGCATGTTCTCCTCTCAGCGCTAGGGAATCCCGGTTCGAATCCCCCATCTGGGTGCAGTTTCCATGTTCTCCCCATGTCTGCGTGGGTTTCCTCCGGGTTCTCCGGTTTCCTCCCACAGTCCCAAAACGTGGATCAAGTCAATTGAATTCTCAAAAAAATCGCCCCATATAGAGTGTGTCTATGTGAGTGAGTGTGTGCCCAGCGATGGATTGGCGCCCTGTCCTGGGTGTATCTGCCCAGCGCCCGAAACGTTCTCCCCTGGATGGGCATGGGAACCCCCCCCCCCCCCCCCCCCCCCCCCCCGCCCCCCCCCCCCCCCCCCCCCCCCCCCCCCCCCCCCCCCCCCCCCCCCCCCCACCCCCCCCCCCCCCCCCCCCCCCCCCCGCGACCCTAATATACTGTAGAATAAAGTGGAAGATAATGAATTAATGAATAATAAAAGGCAATGAAATGTCCACCTGTGGACAGATGTTGCAGATGTTAACAGAGTCGTGATGCAGCAATCCAGTGCCTTAGTGGTTTAGCATGTTCTCCTCTCAGCGCTAGAGATTCCCGGTTCAAATCCCAATCTGGGTGGAGTTTCCATGTTCTCCCCGTGTCCGCGTGGGTTTCCTCCCACAGTCCAAAAACATGGATCAACGTCAACCGAGTTCTCCAAAATTGTACTCTTAGTCTACTAGGGTCAAGGGGGGAGGGGGGGGGGGTGTAGGTCCCCTATGTTCATCCAAGGAAGAATGTTTCCGAAACTGTGCAGATACACCCGGGGCAGGATGCCAATCCATCGCTGGGCACTCGCACACACACTATATAGGGGCAATTAGATAGGTCCCCCATTGACCCTTGGTCCTCACAAGATTACTTAAGGTGTCTGTACTCTGTCCATCATGTGTACATCAGTCATTAACACACGACCGCCCATCTACAACTTTTAATTTATTATTTGTTACAAAATGGCACACATTAAAAGTACAAACATAATACAGTCTGTATAAAAGAAACATTTCATCATTAATTCCTTATTTCATTTCCAATAAGTTAAATTCTATTAAAAAAGTATTGTTCCACTAGACAAGCAGATAAATGTAATATTTAAATACAGCCCTGATAGTGGACGCGTTCACGTCAACCTGGGTGTGGCTATAAGGCTATAAGGGTGGGGTAGCTCAGTGGTGAGGGGCGTTGGCTTATCAGTCTGAAGGTTGTGGGTTCTAATCCCAGAGGTTACCTTGAGCAAGACCCTGAAACCTCATTGCCCCAGGGTGTCATGGGTGACCCTGTGTTCTCACGTCATATTTTACCCAGCATGCCGTGCGCTGTAACAACAATATACAAAAAAAAAGAAAAGAAAAAGATGATCCCACTCCTGAGAACGTCCTCTTGCTCTTCTCCTCCGGGTGGTGGTGGTGGTGGTGTGGTGGTGGTGTGGTGGTGGTGGTGGTGGTGGTGTGGTTTAGGACGAGTCCACCACACACTTGATGAAGAGGGTGTCGTCCCGGCAGTACGCGTGCTTCGGCGAGTACAGTTTGCCCAGAGAGCAGAAGCGAGGGCAGCCGCTCGCCACGTTCATTTCGGAAACAGGCCGCTGAAAAGACACGGACGAGAGGTCCGGACGGAACATCTCGATCACATGCTGCTTCTGGTCTTGGTCGATGAGGAGGAACGTCACCTGGAGAGGAATTGTTTAAAAAAATAAAAAATCAACAACCAGGTGGCTTAGTGCTTTGGCATGTTCTCCTCTCAGCGCTAGGGATTCCCGGTTCGAATCCCCATCTGGGTGGAGTTTCCATGTCCTCCCCGTGTCCGCGTGGGTTTCCTCCGGGTTCTCCGGTTTCCTCCCACAGTCCAAAAACATGGATCAAGTCAACTGAGTTCTCCAAATTGCCCCATATAGAGAGTGTGTGTGTGTGTGTGTGTGTGAGTGAGTGTGTGTCCAGCGATAAGTTGGTTTAGTGGTTAGCATGTTCTCCTCTCAGCACTAGGGATTCCCGGTTCGAATCCCCAGCTGGGTGGAGTTTCCATGTTCTCCCCGTGTCCGCGTGGGTTTCCTCCAGATTCTCCGGTTTCCTCCCACAGTCCAAAAACATGGAACAAGGTCAATTGAGTTCTCCAAATTGCCCCATATAGGGTGTGTGTGTGTGTGTGGGGGGGGAAGGTGAGTGTGTGCCCAGTGATAGATTGGCGTCCTGTCCTGGGTGTATCTGCCCAGCGCCCGAGACGTTCTCCCATGGATGGGCATGGGGACCCCCCCCCCCCCCCCCCCGCGACCCTAAAATAGGATGGATGAAAACCAACAACCAAGAGATATCTCATGATCTCCTGCCTAATCCTCTACGAGGGTCGCAGAGGTTCCACATGCCTAGTGAGGGGAGAACGTTTCGGGCGCTGGGCAGGGGGCAATTTACATCAGCTGTATCACTGCTTGTTGCAGCTGGGGGGTGTGTGTGTGTGTGTGTGTGTGGGGGGGGGGTCACTGAAGTTGTATGTTTTGCTTTCAGGATGAACACAGTGATGAATCACGTACAGCCGGGACTGCGGAGTCATGCACTTCACTAGAACGTCTGACAACACCCACATTCTGCGCACCAGCACCCCGTCGTGGGAGACGTCGGTTATGTTTCAGTCTGTGTCTCCAGGCTGGTGGAACGGTTCTAAATGATGGAGGGCCGGGTTAGAGGTTTCCTCATTGTTGTGGTTCCACCACCCTGGAGCCCGAGGCCGCGGTGACGAGGAAGAACAAACGTGACGGATGTGACGGCACCTGCACAACTGCAGAGTCTGGTTCGTTAAAGGGAATTCCCAACGGGCACAACACAACATTCATCATTCTCATTCGTTACCTGTGATCCAGGCCACGCCCCCTTCTGGCTCCATCCTCTATCTCCTCCACTTATCATACAGATGGAGTTTGTAGTTTTATAATTACAGACTGTAGTCCATCTGTGTTCTTTTGGTTCTCTGTTGGTCAGGAGCATCACAGAACAGGTATCATTTGGGTGGTGGATTGGTTATTGTCAGTTCTGCAGTGACACTGATGTGGTGAGGGGGGGGGGGTGCTGCTGGAGTTACTGCCGGGATAGGAATAATGCACCCACCCAATAACCCCTGCTCTGTGGTGGTTCTATTGGGGTTCTGACCATTAGAACAGAGTACACAGTATGTACTGTAGAACACAAACAGATGAACTACAGTCTGGAATTGGAGAACTACAAAGTCCATCTTTACGGTAAGTGGAACTGAGAACATGGAGCAGAAAGGGGGCGTGTCCAAACGTCTGAGTGACAGCTCTCACCTTATGCTTGAAGGGCCAAGAGAGAAGAGGATCGTACTCTCCCTTCATGATGACAAAATAAAGCGAGATGTGTGTTCCCTTTCCGGTTCCGTCTCCACACATGTAGAGCCGCATGCACACTTTAAACCCGTACCTGGACGTGAAGAAAGCTGGAGACGAAATGAGAAAAGAAATCATAAAACTAATGATGCCGTTATATTCCATCCATTATCTTCTGCTTTATCCTATATTAGGGTCGCGGGGGGGGGGTTCCCCATGCCCATCCAGGGGAGAACGTTTCGGGCGCTGGGCAGATACACCCAGGACAGGGCGCCAATCCATCACTGGGCACACACTCACTCACACAGACACACTCTATATGGGGCAATTTGGAGAACTCAATTGACTTGATCCATGTTTTTGGTCTGTGGGAGGAAACCGGAGAACCCGGAGGAAACCCACATGGACACGGGGAGAACATGGAAACTCCACCCAGATTGGGATTCGAACTGGAAATCCCTAGCACTGAGAGGAGAACATGCCAAACCACTAAACCACCATGTCGCCAATATTACAAATACTGTTTATAATCCATCCTTCATCTTCCGCGTCATCCTGTATTAGGGTCGCGGGGGGGGGGGGGGGGGGGTTTCCCCATGCCCATCCAAGGGAGAACGTTTCGGGCGCTGGGCAGATAGAACCAGGACAGGGCGCCAATCCATCGCTGGACACACACTCTCTCACACAGACACACTCTATATGGGGCAATTTGGAGAACTCAATTGGACTTGATCCATGTTTTTGGACTGTGGGGGGAAACCGGAGAACCCGGAGGAAACCCACGTGGACACGTTTGCATGTTCTCCCCGTGTCCGTGTGGGTTTCCTCCAGGTTCTCCGGTTTCCTCCCCCCACAGTCCAAAAACATGGATTTAAGGTGAACTGGAGGCTTTAAATTGCCTTTATATAGTATGTGTGTGTCTGTGTATGAGTGTGTGCTTATTTGTGGATTGGTGTTCTGCCCTGGGTGTATCTGAACTATGCCCCCTGCCCTGGGTGTATCTGCCCCCTTCTCCGGTTTCCTCCCCCCACAGTCCAAAAACATGGATTTAAGGTGAACTGGCGGCTTTAAATTGCCCTTATATAGTATGTGTGTGTCTGTGTATGAGTGTGTGCTTCTTTGTGGATCGGTGTTCTGCCCTGGGTGTATCTGAACTATGCCCCCTGCCCTGGGTGTATCTGCCCCTTCTCCGGTTTCCTCCCCCCACAGTCCAAAACAAGGATTTAAGGTGAACTGGTGGCTTTAAATTGCCTTTATATAGTATGTGTGTGTCTGTGTATGAGTGTGTGCTTATTTGTGGATTGGTGTTCTGCCCTGGGTGTATCTGAACTATGCCCCCTGCCCTGGGTGTATCTGCCCCTTCTCCGGTTTCCTCCCCCCACAGTCCAAAAACATAGATTTAAGGTGAACTGGCGGCTTTAAATTGCCCTTATATAGTATGTGTGTGTCCGTGTATGAGTGTGTGCTTATTTGTGGATCAGTGTTCTGCCCTGGGTGTATCTGAACTATGCCCCCTGCCCTGGGTGTATCTGCCCCCTTCTCCGGGTTCCTCCCCCCACAGTCCAAAAACATAGATTTAAGGTGAACTGGCGGCTTTAAATTGCCCTTATATAGTATGTGTGTGTCCGTGTATGAGTGTGTGCTTATTTGTGGATCAGTGTTCTGCCCTGGGTGTATCTGAACTATGCCCCCTGCCCTGGGTGTATCTGCCCCCTTCTCCGGGTTCCTCCCCCCACAGTCCAAAAACATGGATTTAAGGTGAACTGGCTGCTTTAAATTGCCCTTATATAGTATGTGTGTGTCTGTGTATGAGTGTGTGCTTATTTGTGGATCAGTGTTCTGCCCTGGGTGTATCTGAACTATGCCCCCTGCCCTGGGTGTATCTGCCCCCCCCACCCCCCAGTGACCCTAGTATAGGATTAATCAGGAGATGGATGGAGGGATGATGGTTGTTAGGACCAAAGAAGCTTCGAGGCTCCACGTGGGTGCAACAGTTAACAGTATTAACATCGTCACAATGCTATATATATTTAGCAAGAGCGGCGCCACCTGCTGTAAGTGGCAACCACTTAAGAATAGACATGGACTTCCTGTCACGGCTATGTGCAGGTCTGAGACAGGAAGCCGAAGAAGCCGTGCGCTGCATGACAGAATCAGTGCAGTGTTTTCACTAATTTCAAAAGTTTTATTGATATTTATTATGCATGGGTTATTCAGAGGGTAAGCCAGCAGTGTGTGTGTGTGTGTGTGTGCATGTGTGTGTGTGTGAGTGTGTGTGTACCTGGCGAGTATTCACTCTGCCTTTGCCCTGTGGTTGCTTCTCGTAGCTTTTGACTGACATTGCAGATCTTCCAGAGGAAGGTGCCGTCGTACGAGACATCCTGCTGCGCGGTGGTGCTCTGCTGCAGGGAGGCGATGTGCATGTCTTTCCTCATCAGTTTCTGCTGCTGATCTGCTACCTGTAAACACAACCAAAAACGCAACCGTAAAGCCCCGAGACAGTCTGTCAAAAGTGCTGTTTTTGCGTCTGAAATTAGCTAAAAAGGCGGCCCGGAGAACCCCTCTGAGATCGCTATCTTTTAAGACGCGCTGTAGAAAAACCTGCAACAAAACCCCGAGTTCTCAGATCTGCAGCGTTCGACATTAATCTTCTCCGGCGTGATCTTATCAGTCTTTAAATGAGAAACACGAGTGCTGGGACTTAATCATGCAAAGCGAGTCGGCTCAGGACCGATAACAAGCTGTCATGAATGCAGCGATAATGATGTGTCTTTATCACCTGACTGCTTCCAATCCACAGGGGGGCTCCTCACAAACACAATGGCTACAGATACGAAAGGCAAGGCCTGATTTTCTGAAGAATACCCGAGCAAAATACTGACGGAGCGCCGGAGGAGATGATGAGCAGGCCTTTCTGTCTTTAAATGGACGCCGGCGTGCAGGACAACGTGTCTCTAACAGGTGAAGTGACTCCTCTGGTGTTTGAGTAACGAATGAGACGCGAACCGGACCGACGTTCCGTTCGCACCCGGCGTTTCAACACGAGAAAGAAGAACCAGAAGAACCAAAACCGATAAAACCTAAAACCTACAGAATAAATTGTGTGTGTGTGTTTATATGTATATATGTGTGCGTGAATATATATATATATGTGTGTGTGTGTGTGTCCATATGTATATATGTGTGTGAAAAAAAAAAAAAAAAAAAAAAAAAAAAAAAATATATATATATATATATATATATATATATATATATATATATGTGTGTGTGTGTGTCCATATGTATATATGTGTGTGAATATATAAATATATATGTATATATGTGTGTGTATATATATATGTGATAAAACCTACAGAATAAATTGTGTGTGTGTGTTTATATGTATATATGTGTGTGAATATATAAATATATATATATATGTGTGTGTGTGTGTCCATATGTATATATGTGTGTGAAAATATATATATATATATATATATATATATATATATATATATATATATATATATATGTATATGTGTGTGTGTGTGTGTGTGTGTGTCCATATGTATATATGTGTGTGAATATATAAATATATATGTATATATATGTGTGTGTGTGTATATATATGTGTGTGTGTGTGTCCATATGTATATATGTATGTAAATATATATATATATATATATATATATATATATATATATATATATACATATACATTATATATATATATACACATATATATGTGTGTGTATATGTATATATATATATATATATATATATATATATATATATATATATGTGTGTGTGTGTGTGTGTGTGTGTGTGTGTGTGTCCATATGTATATATATGTGTGTGTGTGAATATATATATATATATATATATATATATATATATATATATATATATATATATATATATGTATATATGTATATATATATACACACACACACACACACATATATATATATATATATATATGCATACAAGTGTGCGTGTATGTGTGGTGTATATTTATGTGTCCATATGTGTGTGTATATATATATATATATATATTAGGGTTAGGGTTAGGGTATATATATATATATATATATATATATATATATATATATATATATATATATATATATATATATATATGTGTGTATATATATCCTTCAGCCTGTACCTCATGTATGCAGAGTTAATATAAGGTAACGAGTGAAGAAGGTAAAAGTCCCAGCCACACATCAACACATCTCATACACAGCTCCATCAGCCGAGTTCCAAACCACAATGCCTCCACCACCACCATGTCTCACAGAGATGACTTATCAGAGCACGGCATTTGGTTTAAGGTGACGCACTTCTGCCAAAAACCTTCTCCTGCTGCAGGTCATTGTTTAGTGTTAGTTCATGAACCCCTTCTGTGGTTCACACTGTGGGGGCGCCAGTCACTGAGAGTGCATCAGAAAAGCTGCCGTGAACCCTGATCCACAGTGAAATCAAAAAGATCACATTCATCCATCAACACCCCGGACAGGGCACCACCCACCCACACACACACACACACACACACACACACACACACACACACACACACACACACACACACACACACACACAGAGGGGGAAGTTAGAGCAGCCAATTCACCCTGAACCCATATTTTTGGACTGTGAGAGGACAACAAGGGGAGAACATGCCAACTCCACCCAGATTGGGATTCAAACCTGGATCCAGAGAGGCCAATATATGGACACATTTTAAAAGAACACTTTATTACACTGGCCTGAGTGTGTGTGTGTGTGTGTGTGTGTGTGTGTGTGTGTTTGTGGTTAGTGTGTGTGTGTGTGTGTGTGTGTGTGTGTGTGCTCATAGCTGGAAACCTTTCTTAGATATGAGTAGGTGGGGTTTCCAGGAAATACTCTGAGCATCATGGTTTTAGTTCATGAATCTTTCACCTCTATACTCTATATTTCAACTCTATACCTCAGGGTTCTCAGGGTACTCATGGATCTCAGGGTTCTCATGGTTCTCAGGGATCTCATGGTTCTCAGGGTTCTCAGGGTACTCATGGATCTCAGGGATCTCATGGTTCTCAGGGATCTCAGGGTTCTCAGAGTTATCAGAGTACTCATGGATCTCAGGGATCTCATGGTTCTCAGGGATCTCATGGTTCTCAGGGTTCTCATGGTTTTCATGGATCTCAGAGTTCTCATGGTTTTCATGGATCTCAGTGTTCTCAGGGTACTCATGGATCTCAGGGTTCTCATGGTTCTCAGGGATCTCATGGTTCTCAGGGTACTCATGGATCTCAGGGATCTCATGGTTCTCAGGGATCTCATGGTTCTCATGGTTTTCATGAATCTCAGAGTTCTCATGGTTTTCATGGATCTCAGTGTTCTCATGGTTCTCAGGGTTCTCAGGGTTCTCAAGGTTCTCATTGCTCTCAGGGTTCTCATGGATCTCAAGGTTCTCAGGGTTCTCATGGTTGTAATTGCTCTCATGGTTCTCAGGGTTTTCATGGTTCTCAGGGTTCTCATGGATCTCAGGGTTCTCATGGTTCTCATAGTTCTCAGGGTTTTCAGGGTTCCCATGCTTCTCAGGGTTCTCAGTCAGAGTCAAGAATGAAACACAGAGCCTGTGTCTGGTGAGGCACCGATACCCCGTGCATTCACAGGCAGCGTGTCATGATGCCATGGACAGCAGAACAATGGACAGCGTGTTATGAGTCGAGGCGGCGCGTCTTTCATCTGTTCTAATAAAGAGCGCACCTCGTTTCATCTGTAATTAAACTGAAACCCAGGGCCTGTTCCCAACACGTCCCTCAGCTGTGTATTCATTTCCTGCATGTCGTCCACCGCGGACGCAGCGCCGCTGTTCTATAGAGGTGAAGGGTGTTTCCACAGAAACGCAGCTGCAACGTGGAGCCGGGTGCAGAACGCTGGGTAGACGTGCGTCTGATTACAGACAGATCAGATATGAGATACGGGGACCGGGGTCGGGTCATTACTCTACAAATAATATCTATTAAACACAACGATAACAGACTGGAGACTGGATTTTGGGGGGGGGATCATCTTCATCATCATCATCATCATCATCATCGCTTCCCGTTTTCGCTTAATCTCATTACTAACTATCTCTCATTAATGATGTCAGCGCCAGCGGGCCGAGGACACAGCCGTGAGATGGCGGCGTGAGATAAGAAAGAACTAATTATTATATTAATTCTAATTAAGATTTAACAGAAGGAACGCGGCGGCGGATCCCTATCATCAGGTTCATCAGGGTGGATGTTGTTGACGTTCTCCTCCCAGCGCTGGGGATCCAGGTTCGAATCCCAAGCTGGGTGGATTTTGCACGTTCTCCCCATGAGTTTTCTCCGGTTTCCTCCCAAAGTCCAAAAACATGAATTTAGGGTGAGCTCTAAATTGCCCCATATTGTGTGAGTGAGTGTGCTCAAGGGTACTTCAGGGAATCCAACCGGGGACCTTTAGGTCGCAAGTTCCTTAAGCACGGGCGGGTTCACCGCCCCCCTGCCCCTCCCCCCGCAACACCCAAAAGTAAACGAATCAAGCACCCACCACGACCTCCAAGTGCTCCACCACCTGCATGTTGCTGTGGGTGTCCTGTTTCAGCGCATCCACCGTCAGCTGGGTCCTCTCCACCTCGCGGTTCAGCGCCGAGACGATGTTCTCCATGGTCTGCAGCCGCTGTTGGATGGCGTGCAGCCGTTGTCCCACCTCCAGCTCGACCTGGTCGTCATGCAGACTGCGGGCCAGGTCGCTCGCCCCCCCGTCGCACCCGTCTGCCTCCACCTCCCGGGGAGACGGGGGACAGAGGGACGGGGAGCTCTGCCCGCGGAGCCGCAGGTCCAGCCCGGGGTACTGCACACTCCCCTCGCGGGTGGAGGCGGCCGAGGCGCGGATCCCCTTCAGGGCGTCCAGGAGAAGCTGGATGTGGGCGGTGTAGCCGCCGCTCTCGTGTTCTCGTAACTTCTCCACATTTCCCTGAAAGACGTGAGTTCATCAATGTTTGTCTTTAATGAAGACAAAAAGACGTAACAGAGGCTTTCCTTTAATAAAGACATCAGATCCCTGAAATCCCCCTTTCATCTGTCCATCCCATAAACACAGGAACAAACATCTGGAGGGTTCTGGGTTCTCCATGTAGATGACATAGCGAGGTTTTTTATAACGCTGGCTAAATACCCAAAACATTTATTATTTATAACTTTAAATATTAATATAATAAAAACTCAGTTTAGAAATCATAACTTATGACGAAATTCATATAAAAAAAGGGGGGTTACCTTAAATAAGCATCCGACCTCAGAGAAGAGACACGCCTCTTTCCTTTTAGGTTGTCTATTATCCTATAAACACACACACACACACACACACACATTATACACACATATATATATATATATATATATATATATATATATAGTTACACAGTTAGGCAGCAATGTACATAAAAATTCAATTTAGGGCCTAGGGTCAAAGGGGGGGGGTGTTCCCATTGACCATCCATGGGGCGCTGGGTGTAACGTTTCAGGCACTGGGCACACAGGGTGCCAATCCATTGCTGGGCACACACTCCCCCACATAGACACACTCTATATGGGGCAATTTACAGCAGCCAATTCACCCGCAATCCATGTTTTTGGACTGCGGGACCCCACATGGACACAGGGAGAACATGCAATCTCTGAAAGGTGGACTCGCCACAGCCCGTGAACATTTCGGGCGCTGGGCAGATACACCCAGGACAGGGTGCTAACCCATCGCCAGGCACACACTCACTCACACACACACTCTATATGGGGCAATTTGGAGAATTCAATTGACCTCGATCCATGTTTTTGGACTGTGGGAGGAAACCAGAGAACCCGGAGGAAACCCACGCATACACGGGGAGAACATGGAAACTCCACCCAGACTGGGATTCGAAATCCCAGCGGGAATCCCCAGCGCTGAGAGGAGAACATGCTAAACCACTAAGCCACCGTGCCGCCCATTTCGGTAAACTTCGATTAACGTAATTAACCCAATAACATGGATCCCAACCTCTGAGTGAGTTTAAAGCCGAGCTTTATTCGTCGTATCTGTTTTACCTTTTGCCGTTTGTCCAGCTTGTCTTGCGTCTTGTCACAGGCATTGGGACACCGATGCGTCTAAGAGAATTCAAATCAAACAGGCCTTAAATTAAAACATGCGAGTTTCAAATAAAATCCGAGGGAATTTTGGTTAATGCTCTTGTTTAATCTCTTCCGGTCGTGTTGGAGTTATCTCTGTCACCTTACGTGGCGGCAGTGGCGGCGGCGTCTGAGATCATTTTGCCCCAGTGGCATTACGGCGTTTGAAGAAAAGTTTTAGTCATTAAAAGTCTGAAGCCCTCTTTAAGTACGGATTAAATCAGCACCGGACTCCTGAGATTCGGAGCACTCTTGCGATGGTTCCGCGCTCTAATCCGCGTCCCTGAGCTCCGGGATCAGCGCCTGTGGCGGGCTCTGGAGAGGCCGGGCTTACAGACAACCTCAGGGGTTTGAGGAAGGTCAGCCAGCCCGCGGACCCCGCCCGTCTGCTGCGGAGACCAAAGTCGTGAGGTTCTGCGTCTGAAAGACGGCAACAACGCCATGGACTTTAATTCTTGACCTCTGCAGTAGGTCGCTGCGGGTCGTACGTGAAAACAGCCGTCATTTTGGAGATGCACTTATCCGAAGCGACGTAGAAGGATCCCAACATGGTGGTTAGGGTCAGAACGCAAGGTCGCCCATGATACACCTCTCCCTGGAGTACAGTGCACTTGGGGTTAGGTGCCTTGTCCAAGGGTTCTTCAGCCATGGCATTTGGTGAGACCAGAAACCTTGGTGCCTACAACTCTTCCACTGGTTCTGGTCCTATCACAGTGTTCCACCCTCTGATCTTTGGACCGTGGTGTTCCGCCCTTCCGTATAACTTCAGCGAATAGAAATTTTAATCGGATTCATTTGCATAACATTAATTTAACCTCCAGAAACCTCCAGAAGGTCAGGAGTTCGCTCGTTACCTGAAGTTCCATGGGGGTCTGGGGGGAGGCACAGGTAGGACATGTGGTCTTGTTGTTCGGACAGCCTCTCTCCAGGTGGGTGGGCAGGGTCTTCCTCAGGACCATCAGGCCGCAGCCGACGTTGCAGGGGATGAGGGCGTATTCGCACTGACTCTGATGATCCTGCAGAACCGAAAGGGCAATCGGTCAGTTTTTAAATTGTAGGACGTGGCCATGAGTCTGCAGTTACTGGTTCAGAATAAACGTTCTATTGATGGACGTCTACGCTACGCGGTTCTGAGCTCTTCTTCAGCTCAAAATTCAAACCCCAAGACTATGAACCAAAAAGCAAAGCTAAAGGTTATTGCACTCCCACAGACCCCAGCGGGGCAATTACACCTCACCTGAAACAGAGCATCTATTTTTAGGGTTGGCCTTATATGCCATATTCACTTAATGGACACTTTATTAAATACACCTCCCACTTTCAAAACCCCAATCCCAACCCTCAGCCAACCCCAACCCCAACCCCAAACCCCGACTACAACCCCAAACTACAAATACAACCTCAACTACAACCCAAACCCCAACTAACCCCAAACCCAACTAACCCCAAACCTACAACCCAACTACAACACCAAACCCCAAACCCTACCCCAACTACAGCCCAAACCCAAACCCTACCCCAACTACAACCCAAACCCAAACTACAACCCAAACCCCCACAACCCAACTACAACACCAAACCCCAAACCCTACCCCAACTACAACCCCAAACCCCAAACCCTACCCCAACTACTACCTAAACCCCAAACCCAACTACAACCCCAAACCCAACTACAACCCAAACCCCAACTAACCCCAAACCCAACTACAGCCCAAACCCCAACTACAACACCAAACCCTACCCCAACTACAACCTAAACCCCAACCCCAACATCAACCCCAACTCCAATTACAACCCCCGAACAACAACCCGAACTACAACCCCAACGACAACTACAACTTCAACCTTAACTACAACCCCAAACCTAACTACAACCCCAACCTTAACTACAACTCCAAACCTAACTACAACCCCAACCTTAACTACAACCCCAACTCCAAGGATAGCAACGAGCAAAGTCACCGAGGCGACTGAGGAATGATCAGAGGAACAGAACCTGAAGGACAGATTGCCCTCTGATGTGGGTTCTGCAGTGAATGTGGTGAGACTTAAAGAAACGAAAGTAGATCGCAAACTGATAGCAGCATTTATTTTCACGCCGAATCAACGATTAGAAACAAAGTTCAGAGAAACGAAAACAACGTAAAATCTGTAATGTAGTCAGTCCATGTGCTTCTGTATTTAAAGTCTACAGTATAAAACTCCTCTTTGTTAATTTAAACATTAAATCAACTCAGTCTTGGTTTCTAAGCTGGGTTTAATAAATCTCGGCAAGATTAGAAACCAAGACTGAATACGCTGAGACTAATTATTAAATAAAACGTTTAAAAAAAGTCACAAAATTAACGAACACTGCAGAAAACCATGATTGGCATTCAATCATCAGAGAAATCTTTTTTTTTTAATCAGGTTTTCAGCTTCGGCCAAATTTGGGAAATTCCACAGCTGAGTACGGTGCCGTTTAAAAGGGTTTTCATAAAAATCTCCCCTACCAACGGCCAAAGTTCACAAGTTTACCGTTTGGGTACTTTTAATCTAACATTTCGACCCCGGAAAGTACCTCGAACTCCTTCAGGGTGCTCCTCCACGGACAGCCCGCGTTGGCGCAGTGTACTCGCAAAGCCAGAATCTCTTTATTGATCGGCGCGTCGCTGAAGAACTGAGGTCACAAACAGAGAACCGGGATTCAGAGCACGCAGAACACACGGAGGGTCATTATGAGCTTAACTGGACCTGCCAACATGGTCCGCTGTGATTGGGTAGTTTCATGTAGCCTGTATCCCATTAAACAGACGATTTGTTCTAAAGTTCCAAAAGACTTTATTAAAAGCAGTGTGAGTGCGGATCTATCTATCTATGTGTATATATATATACATACATTCATATATAGGGCTTAGTGGTTGGCATGTTCTCTCAGCACTAGGGATTCCCAGTTCGAATCCCCATCTGGTGGAGTTTGCATGTTCTCCCCGTGTCCGTGTGGGTTTCCTCCGGGTTCTCCCAGTCCCAGAAACTTGGATCAAGTCAATTGAATTCTCCAAATTGCCCCATATAGAGTGTGTGTGTGTGCCCAGCGATAGATTGGCGTCCTGTCCTGGGTCTATCTGTCCGGCGGCCGAAACGTTCTCCCCTGGATGGGCATGGGGAACCCCCCCTCAACCGTAGTTTTCAGTTGTGTGGGAATCTGTGTAGCATGATGTCACATATTATTATCTGAACACCCCCCACCTCACACTGGTGGAAATTTTGATGAGTCTGTTGTTTCCCTTAAAGGTTGAGAGTCATTTCCCTCATAATCACCATCAGACACTTTCTGTTTTAAACACTACAAACACTGTTTAAACACTGAGGGATTTTTTTGCCTTTAGCGTTTGTGAGGTCAGACACCGATGTTGGGTGAGAGGGTGTTTAATGGGGAGGACATTCCCATTACAGGCAAGTTCTACTACCATGTTCTCAGTTCCACTTTTTGTAAAGATGGACTTTGTAGTTCTCCAATTCCAGACTGTAGTCCATCTGTTTGTGTTCTACAGTACATACTGTGTACTCTGTTCTAATGCTCAGAACCCCAATAGTAC
Source organism: Corydoras sp. C115 (assembly GCA_019802505.1). NCBI lineage: Eukaryota > Metazoa > Chordata > Actinopteri > Siluriformes > Callichthyidae > Corydoras > Corydoras sp. C115. Next base: position 59,775 of record JAFMOC010000976.1, on the reverse strand, counting down.
TCCAGCAGCACTGCTGCACTAACCCCCCCCACCACCACCACATCAGTGTCACTGCAGAACTGACCATAAACAATCCACCACCCAAATGATACCTGTTCTGTGATGCTCCTGACCAACAGAGAACAGAGAACCAACAAACAGAACACAGATGGACTACAGTCTGTAATTATAAAACTACAGAGTATCTGAGGGTTTGGATTTATTCATTGTATTAATTGAATCAAACCTTTTAAATTACTTTCCCGATACTTTCGTCCATGTGATTTATATCAGAGAGCTTATAGTCTCAGCCACCTACATGTTCGAGTGTCAGAATGTCGGGGTCGCGTTCGCGTTTCGGATCTTCTTTGCACTTAATACAAACAAAGTTCTTGTTGTTTCTGTAAAAAAAAAAAAAAGACAAGAAACGAAAAAGAAGCAAAGCTGAAGATATATTTCTCACTTCAAAATATCGACCCCTCATGATGAAGACTCATCGATATTTATATAAATAAATATACAAAGAACAAAAATATACAATGATTTCTACACTTCTTCTTCATAAGTTTAAAGTCACATTTTAAATTAAAATTAAATTCGGTTTCAGGTGCGGGAGCTGTTGCGGGTTCGGGTTCTGAAGCGGGTGTGGATGAGGATGCAGGTTTGGGTTCTGATGCGGGTGTGGATGCTGATGCAGGTTTGGGTTCTGATGGTGATGTGGGTGCTGATGTGTGTTCCAGTGCGGGTGCTGATGTTGATGTGGGTTCTGATGGTGATGTGGATGCTGATGCGGATTCAGGTTCTGATGCGGGTGTGGATGCTGATACAAGTTCGAGTGTGGGTGCTGATGGTGATGTTGGTTCTCATGGTGATGGTGCAAATGGTGATGTGAGTTCTGATGGTGATGGTGCTGTGGGTTCTGATGTTGATGATGATGTGGGTTCTGATGTTGATGTGGGTTCTGATGTTGGTGGTGATGGTGTTGATGGTGATGTGGGTTCTGATGTTAATGGTGGGTTCTGATGTTGATGGTGGTGCTGATGTTGATGGTGGGTTCTGATGTTGATGGTGGGTTCTGATGTTGATGGTAATGGTGGTGTTGATGTTGATGGTAATGGTGGTGTTGATGGTGATGTTGATGGTGGGTTCTGATGTTGATGGTGGTGTTGATGATGATGTGGGTTCTGATGTTGATGGTGGTGCTGATGATGTGGGTTCTGATGTTGATGATGATGTGGGTTCTGATGTTGATGGTGGTGCTGATGATGTGGGTTCTGATGTTGATGGTGATGTGGGTTCTGATGTTGATGGTGGTGTTGATGTTGATGGTGGGTTCTGATGTTGATGGTGTTGATGGTGGGTTCTGATGTTGATGTTGGTGTTGACGGTGATGCGGATGCTGGTGCGGGTTCGGTGCTTACCGGAGGAGCCAGTGCGCGCAGGCGAGGCAGTAGCGGTGTCCGCAGGCGGCCCGGTGCGCTGCGTTCAGCAGGCAGTCGCAGTGTGCGCAGAGCAGCCTGCTGTCCGGAAGCTCTTGGCAGATGTTCTGCGGGAACCCGGACGGGAACTCGCTCTCCACCGGGCAGCTGCTCCGCGGCGCGTCCGCCGCCTCCATCACCAGCCGAGATCTGAGCTCCTGCACGCGCACGCGCGTCATCAGCCAGCCTCACATCCTCACACCTCCACCTCACACCTCACACCTCACCCTCACCCTCATCCTCATCCTCACACAGGTGCTTTCAGCACGGGCTTCCCCTCCCCACGCCCGCGCGCACTCCCACGCGCGCAGGCCCCTCGAGCGGCGCGTGCGCGGCGATCCCGCCCGCGTCCCCTCCGCATCCTTTAATTAAACTCTTAATGCGCCTTCCCGTGGGTGGCGCGCGTCTCTGCGCATGTGCAGTAGCAGCAGCTGTCACATCCGCCGTGGAGACGCGGAAAGTCCCCACCAGTCTACAAATACACAACAACATTTTAAAACACAAATTACGTTCAATCATCCTGAAAAATACAAACCAGTCATCAAACAGGAGGTCAGGCACTGATGCTGGACCATCGCTGGACACACACTCACTCCCACATCAACACACACACACTATATAGGGCCAATTAGATGGGGGCAATTTCGATTCATCCATCCATTATCTTCCGCTTTATCCTCTACTGGGCGGGGGGGGGGGGGGGGGGGGGGGGGGGGTTCTCCATGTCCATCCAGGAGAGAACGTTTCAGGTGCTGGGCAGATACACCCAGGACAGGACGCCAATCTATCACTGGGTACTACAAAATAGGGGCAATTTATAGCAGCCAATTCACCTTGAATCCATGTTTTTTTTAGACTGGGAGAAAACCAGAGAACCCGGAGAGAACCAACATGCTCACACAGACCCACGTGCTATATAGGGGCAATTTAGAGCAGTTAATTCACCTTGAATTCATGTTTTTTTAGACTGGAAAAACAAACAAAACCCGGGGAAAACCAACACACACACCTGCTATATAGGGGCAAATGAGGACAGCTAATTCACCTTGAATCCATGTTTTTAGTGTGTCTTAGCGTGTCTGTATGGCTGTGTGTGTGTGTGTGTGTGTGTCTGTATGTGCGTGTCCATGTGTATATGTGTCTGTATGTGTGAGTGTGTGTGTGTGCCTGTGTGTTTGTGTGTGTGCCTGTGTGTTTGAGTGTGTGTGTGTGTGTATGTGCGTGTCTGTATGTGTGAGTGTGTGTGTATGTGCATGTCTGTATGTGTCAGTGTGTGTGTGTGTGTTTGTGTGTATGTGTGAGTGTGTGTCTGTGTGTGTCCGTGTGTATATGTATATGTGTCTGTATGTGTGTATGTATAAGTGTGTATGTGTGTGAGTGTGTGTGTCCATCTGTAAATGTATATGTGAGTGTGTTTGTGTGTATATGTGTGTCTGTATGTGAGTGTGTATGTGTGTGCGTGTCCGTCTGTAAATGTATATGTGAGTGTGTATGTGTATGTGTGTGTGAGTGTGTGTGTGTGTGTTTTTGTATGTGTGTGTGAGTGTGTGTGTCTCCTCTATCTCATTCCTGCAGGGCACTCTCTGAAGAGCATTATTTTGAGGCCATCTCCACAGCGCCTTCTCGGTTCTCTGAGGGAACCTCTGCGTTCTCGACGCAGCTGCAGTGTTCCGGGGCTCGCCGGCGTCTGCGCGCCCGTTTCCGAAACGCCCGGCAGGCCGTCTGCATGCCCCCCCCCCCCCCCGACCCTAATAGAGGATAAAGCAGAAGGGGATGGATGGATGGTAACCGGTCCGCTGTGGAACATCAGTGCAGTATATATGGAACTGTAAAGTGGTTCTGGTTCCAGTTAGGGGTCAGATCCGAATATTCAGCTTGGTACCGTTTATGGACTTGCCTCGTGGCACTACCCTCATTCATGCTGGGACACTTAAGGGCCTTCTGTTTAAGGGCCCACAGTGTTTGTGTTCCCTACACAAATCCACACGTATCTTCTCTTTAGAACCCTGCAGAGGTTTATTTACTCTACAAACCACCAAGGAACATCTCAAGGATCTTTATCTCAGCCGTCTTTAGCGAGACGTCAACCTGATTAAGGGCGTGTCCGTGTGTCTTTGTCCTCGTGACGACGTGATTCATGGGTTTGTTTTGTGCGTAACGTCAGCCTGCCGCTTCCCTTTAAAAGCCAGGTTGCACTCTGACTCAATACTCAAATGCTCAAATTAACGTTCTGCAGGAAACGTCATCACGCCCGGGTCGAGAGCGAGAACGTTGTAAGGGAAAAGAAATCCAGGAACCGTAATGAAACGGAGACGTCAGTGGAGATGATGAGAGCTGGGAACGGCTCGTTCATGCGGCCCCTGGTTTTCCACAAGGGGTCTCTGGAGGTCTGGGCGGAATCCGCGGGGACTCCGGTGGGGATGGTTCTTAATTGACAAATAAATAGACTACCGGAGCTGAAACCCCCTAACAATCAACAAAAGGAGCTCCGCTGGGACCTGCAGCCGCCTGCGCGCCCCACGTCTGCCGCCGGGTTATCTGTCTCCCGATGATGCTACTGAAAGAAATTCAGCTAAAAACCTGAACTTCACCCGTCAGCTTGTCTCCATACGGACGCCGAAGTCTCTCAAAAGTTTCCAGCTCTACGTCTCTGTGAAATAACAACAGCTTTAAAAAAGATTGGGTTCGAATCCCAGTCTGGGTGGAGTTTCCATGTTCTCCCCGTGTCTGCGTGGGTTTCCTCCGGGTTATCTGGTTTTCTCCCACAGTCCAAAAACATGGATCAAGGTCAATTGAGTTCTCCAAATTGCCCCATATAGAGTGTGTGTGTGTGAGTGAGTGTGTGTCCAGTGATAGATTGGCGTCCTGTCCTGGGTGTATCTGCCCAGCGCCCGAAAAGTTCCCCCCTGGATGGGCATGGGGAACCCCCCCCGCGACCCTAGTAGAGGATAAAGTGGAAGATGATGGATGGATGGATTTTAATTTCTTATTTCTGCTACATTTTTATATCTACATTTTTATTATAACGCTGCTATTTTTAAATGTTTTAATTTTATTTGATCATTTTTTTTTTCTAACATAATATTTAAATTAAAAAAATTCTACTTGGGTAAATTGGGCCCATGAAATGCAATTTCATTTATATTTCACGTGTCACATGTTATGTAAATGAAAATAAAGTCTCCTTGAATCCATTCATTCATTATCTTCCACTTTATCCTCTACTAGGGTCGCGGGGGGGGTAGGTTCCCCATCCCATCCAGGGGAGAACGTTTCGGGCGCTTGTCAGGACAGGACGCCAATCTATCACACACTCACTCACACAGACACACTCTATATGGGGCAATTTGGAGAAGTCAATTGACCTTGATCCATGTTTCTGGACTGTGGGAGGAAACCGGAGAACCCGGAGGAAACCCACACGGACACGGGGAGAACATGGAGACTCCACCTAGATTGGGATTCGAACCGGGAAATCCCCAGTGCTGAGTGGAGAACATGCTAAACCACTAAGCCACCGTGCCGCCTTCCTTGAATCCTTGGACAAAGGAAAATGACAAAGCTCCATGTAAAACCACGTCCACCCGAGGGACGGCGGTTTGAGCCGTGCCGGGTTTTCCGGCTCTCCCTCCTCGGCGACCTCAGCATCGCGGCTTCCGTCCCCTCAGATGTTTACTGCGCCATAAAAGCGAATGCTGCGGGTGTTTCACGCTCGATATCTGAGCCGCCCTTCCCGTCCAGTGTGGAAATAAACTCTGAGACGCCTCCGTCATGGGCATCAGTGTGTCCAAAGAGGGCAGGAATCAGGAACGTCCTCCATCACGCCGAGCCTTTAACCGTCTGCTCAGGCTGCGCAGTCGAACCCAGCGCTCTTTTTTTAATGGGAAGCTTAAAATGGAGGTGTAGACGTCCCGATCGTTTGGTTGACCCTCAGAGCCGAACGCTGGCTCTGTGTGCAGACGTGTGAGGAGACCGCGTTCTGAACCCAACACACACCTAATAAACATTTCATTACTGACTGCAAAACATCCTGAAACTTTATGAGTGACACGGCCCATTAAATGTCAGCGCAGTGCTGAGGGAGCCGCACGCTGGAGAGCCTCTCGAGACGGATGAGTCCGGACCGCCGCGGAATGCCATGGAACGCCGCGGAACGCCGCAGACCTAATGAGAGAACGTTAACAACAAGAAGGAGCAGCAACGAGGAGATTAATTATCATTTAAATATGACGGAAACGCTGAGAACACAGACCTGGAGAGAAAAGGGCGACCTCCCACATACACACACATACACACACACACACACATACAAACACACACACATACAAACACACACACATACACACACACACACACACACACAAACACACACACACACACACACATAGATACACACAAACACACACACACACACACACAGATACACACACAAACACACACACACATAGATACACGCAAACACACACACACACAAACACATGGACACACACATAGATACACACACACACACACACACACACACACACATAGATACACACACACACGGACACGGAAACACACAAAGATACACACACACAAACACATGGACACACACATAGATACATACAAACACATAGATACACATACACACACACACACACACACGGACATGGAAACACACACAGATACACACAGATACAAACACACAAACACATGCACACACACACACACACACACACACACACACACACACACACACAGACACACACAGACACACACATACAAAACTTGGGCCCTTAAAACGGCCCTGAACATTAATTGCTCCATCATGACCATCCATTCATTATCTTCCGCTTTATCCTATATTAGGGTCGTGGGGGGGGGGGGGTTCCCCATGCCCATCCAGGGGAGAACATTTCGAGCGCTGGGCAGATACACCCAGGACAGGGCGCCAATCTATCGCTGGACACACACTCAATCACACAGACACACTCTATATGGGGCAATTTGGAGAACTCAATTGACCTTGATCCTTTGGACTGTGGGAGGAAAGCGGAGAACCCGGAGGAATCCCATGCGGACACGGGGAGGACATGGAAACTCCACCCAGATGGGGATTCGAACCGGGAATCCTCAGCGCTGAGAGGAGAACAGGATGACCGATCCTATATATATATAAATAAACTTAACGTTGTATAATTATTAATTAGATTCGTGACATCACAGACAGCGGGTCCAATCAACCGTCGACGTTTACAGAAGAACAGGCGCTCGGCGGTGGACCCCACACGCTCGCTGCATCATGCGAGGCAGAGAGTTCTGTGTCCAGAACGTTCCGGCGGTGGTGGACGGCATGCGCTCTGCGTGAAGCTCGCACTAATTGGCGGCGGGAAACAAACATTAGAGCGTCTGCGAAACGATCCGCATTCATCAACGTTTACAAAAACTAATTTGCCTATTAAGTTTGCTCGCGCTCTTCCCGCCGCACACTTGATTATTTGTGTGCGCACATTACTGAATAAGATCCGGGGGGGAGGGGGGGGGGTCTTCTTCTCATTTTCGTGTGGTAACAAACTGACAGCACAATGGATATACAGGGACATTTACAGGAACCGGGGAGGAATACAAATAGAGCTCTTCCCTTTAATGCTGTTCCTCATTGGAGGTTCTCTACTCTGTTAACGCTGAACACGTCGCGGGTATATGATCTGCTATATACATGTACTGAATGTCATATACACTAATCCACCAGGGGACGATTGGAGACTGGGTGGGGAGGTTGGACTTGGGCAGACAGCTCCACTTGGTCCAATAGAGATGTGTTCCACAGGACAGGACCTGGTCGAGGAGCCAGACTGGTGGAGAGGAGTGGAGTGGAGGTTGGCCCAAGGAGGTGTGGGAAAGATCTACCTGCTGAAGACAAGCTGATAGGACTGAGAGCTTTCAGAGGAGGTAGAGGACGCACGTCTTTGGCTTTGGTTGAGGAGGCAGGACAAAGTATGGGAATCCGGAAACTCCTGGGAGAGACTGGCTGTTGAGGAAGCCTTTGGAGGGGGGGGGGGGGGTACTGTGACGTCCTCATTCACTGCCCCGCCACCGGGAGATGTTCCGTGAACAGGGAGTCCCCAGCTGATGACCCCACAACAGGCCTAATACTAGTGAGCAGCGTTGGAGGTGCGGCAAGCATACCGTAGAGCCGAGCAGGTATGAACCTCATGAACTCCATCAGAAGAACTTTTGGTTCTGATGGAGGGAACCTTACCTTCGTTTGGACTATGGGCCCTGCGGTCCTGCCAGACGTCTGCCGAGAACATCCTGAAGGCTCAAGTGGATTTCCACTAAATCTAAGGACTGAACCGAGTCTCTGGAGACACCCTGGACACCCTGGACGGTCACCAGTGGATCACAGCGCCGACACGCCGCCAGTCCACACACTCAGAACCCCTGGAAACTGGACCCCCGACATCTAAGAGGTCATCCCTCCCATCCCAGCAGGTCCAACCCTCCCGTATGCATCGGACCCCCCCCCCCCCCATCATTACCCCAGAGTGCCATCTGGTGTCTCATGTATCAGCACACCCAGGTGATGACCTCCGTGATTTTCCATTGAAACAAACGAACCTCCGCTGCCGATCGTATTTCTCAAACCGACCCTACGCCCCGCTGCCCCCCGCCCCCCACCACACGCCCTCCGCCACCCCACCCCGACCACATGGACCCGTAGTGTCCAGCATGCTTATTAGAGAAGTAAGCCAGTGCATTGAGTTTTGCTCCACCTGAGGAGATAAATGTCACGGTGAGATTCGGTGTGGCAGTAAATCTGTTTTTATTGCCGCCTCTATTTCATCTGCCGCTGTGAACTACCGATGAACATAGCCGAACAGCACCCCCCTGCCGTGGCCAGGTGAGAAAGCTTTTTTAAAACCCACCCGGAGGACGTTTCCTTACCTTTATATGAGTTTCTGGCTGTTCCGCGCTCTATTTGATGTCGGGGTGAACAGTGTTCGCAGCTTCTCTTTCAGCTTCCGGGATGTTCAGCTATGATACTGAGTGCTGAAAGGTGACCACTTCAAGTCAAGATACATCACTGTAATTGGTTTATGGACTCGGGAGAATTTCAGCTTCTTGAGACCAACTCTATTTACTGAGCTGCTGCCGTGTCTTCACTATACTGCTCTCTCTCTCGCTCTCTCTCTCTCTCTCTCTGTCACTTCACTATATAGGTTTGCTACTAGGGTTGAGGGGGGGGACCATCCAGGGGAGAACGTTTCGGGCGCTGGGCAGATAGACCCAGGACAGGTCGCACATCTATTGCGTGCACAGGCCACAGCTCACTCACACAGGACCACTCTCTATATGGGGCAATTTGGAGAACTCAATTGACCTTGATCCATGTTTTGGGACTGTGGGAGGAAACCGGAGAACCCGGAGGAAACCTGGAGGACACGGGGAGAACACCACCCAGATTGGGATTCAAACCTTGATGAGAGGTGCTGAGAGGTGGACGTGCACACCACTACACCCCTCTATATTCATTCATTCATTATCTTCCGCTTTATCCTCTATTAGGGTCGCGGGGGGGGGTTCCCCATGCCCATCCAGGGAAGAACATTTCGGGCGCTGGGCAGATACACCCAGGACAGGGCGCCAATCTATCTCTGGGCACACACTCACTCACACAGACACACTCTATATGGGGCAATTTGGAGAACTCAATTGACTTGATCCATGTTTTTGGACTGTGGGAGGAAATCGAAGAACCCGGAGGAAACCCACGCGGGCATGGGGAGAACATGGAAACTCCACCCAGATGGAGATTCGAACCGGGAATCCCTAGTGCTGAGAGGCGAATGTGCTGACCACTAAGCCACCGTGCCGCCCACCCCTCTATATATAATGTAGATCCATGTGTGTTTTGCATGTTCTCCAGACGTTCTGTTCAGGTTTCCCTCAGGCGCCCGGGTTACCCCTCATGTCTAATGTCAGCTGAACTGCAGAAAATGAATGGCTCCCGGCGTGAACGCGCTCACCTCCATCTTTACTCGGCGATAAACAAGCAGCATGTGTGGAGTAGCGCTCCGTCTTCCCTCCTCCCTCAGAGTGCTTGGATAGGCTCCAGTACCTTCCACACCCCTAATTAGACTGAGAGTGGACGCTTTTCTGCAGCAGTGGCAGCGCCGCTTTTCCTCAGCCGTGCACGCTGGCTGCTTGTTTTAGAGGACGACATCTTTGCGAGATGCAAGCGGGAGCTTCATTAGTGTAAACGAGCAGACGGCGGATCTCAGGACGCGGGTTTGATTCTACGAGGTTCTCGTGGTACACTCCTGACTGCAACACAACACCTCGAGAACGGATGCAGTACCGAGCATCTGAGGGGGGGCAGCATCCAGGTCCAGAAGTTTAGGATGACATGCCGTCACATGTCACAACATCAGAGTCAAACAGAGTTCCACAGTCTCCTCTAGTTTCCAAGGCTCCGCAGCGTCAGCTCACAGCCCCTCTGCGGGTTCTGCAGGTTCTGCGAGTTCTGCGGGTTCCACAGGTTCTGCGGGTCTGTGGGTTCTGTGGGTCTGTGGGGGTCTGCAGGTTCTGTGGGTTCTATGGGTCCTGCCGGTTGTGTTGGTTCTGCGGGTTCTGCAGGTTCTGCGGGTTTCTGCAGGTTCTGTGGGTTCTGCAGGTTGTGTGGGTTCTGCAGGTCTGCGGGGTTCTGCGGATTCTACAGGTTGTGCGCGTTTTGCGGGTCTGCAGGTTCTGCAGTTTGTGCGGGTTCTGCGGGTCTGCCGGTTCTGTGGGTTCTGCAGGTTGTCCGAGTTCTGCGGGTCTGCAGGTTGTGCTGGTTCTGCAGGTTGTGCGGGTTCTGTTGGTTCTGCGGGTTCTGCAGGTTGTGCGGGTTCTACGGGTCTGAAGGTTCTGTGTGTTCTGCAGGTTCTGCGGGTTCTGCAGGTCTGCGGGGTTCTGTGGGTTCTACAAGTTGTGCGCCTTTTGCGGGTCTGCAGGTTCTGCAGTTTGTGCGGGTTCTGTGGGTCTGGCGGTTCTGTGGGTTCTGCAGGTTGTCCGGGTTCTGCGGGTCTGCAGGTTGTGCGGGTTCTGTGGGTTCTGCAGGTTGTGCGGGTTCTACGGGTCTGAAGGTTCTGTGTGTTCTGCAGGTTCTGCAGGTTGTGCGGGAATGGGCTGCTCTAATATGCCCTATCTAAATTGCCCCTATATAGTGTGTGTGTGTGTGTGTGTGTGTGTGTGTGAGTGAGTGAGTGAGTGTGTGTCCAGTGGATGGATTGACGCCCTGATCTGGAAGCACATGTGTCCTGACGTGATGTATTCAGCTCTGGGCGTCCCTCAGAAGCGTCCCTCGGAAGCGTCCCTCAGAAGCGTCCCTCGGAAGCGTCCCTCGGAAGCGTCCCTCAGTAGCGTCCCTCGGAAGCGTCCCTCGGAAGCGTCCCTCGGAAGCGTCCCTCGGAAGCGTCCCTCGGAAGCGTCCCTCGGAAGCGTCCCTCAGTAGCGTCCCTCGGAAGCGTCCCTCGGAAGCGTCCCTCAGCGTCCCTCAGCGTCCCTCAGCGTCCCTCGGAAGCGTCCCTCGGAAGCGTCCCTCGGAAGCGTCCCTCGGAAGCGTCCCTCGGAAGCGTCCCTCAGCGTCCCTCGGAAGCGTCCCTCGGAAGCGTCCCTCGGAAGCGTCTCTCGGAAGCGTCCCGGCGCTGTCTCACCGCGGAACGCGTGGGCCGGCGTTGGGCTTGGTTTCTAATCCGTCCCTCTTTAAGCCTGACGTACAGACTGAACACACTCAGCACGCCGGCGCTCTCGAACGCATCATCTCCTCGGCCTGCCGTTCGTCCCGGAGTCGTCCACCCGCCGCAGGTAAAGCCGCTCTGAGCCTGAAGTCATTACCGGGTTGGAAAGCGCGCGGCTCAGACAGCGCTGCTGCGATTTATGCGCATACTTATTAATGCAGCCGGCGCAGTCAATGCAGCTGTCAGGGCCGAAATTCCTGCCCGAAATAATTGCCTATTTATAAAAGCACTGAAGTGTCCCGGCACAAATAGAGTCGAAAATGCCGGCGCCATGTGTCCGTGTCACCCCCCCATCCCCCCCCCATACCCCCCTCGAACGTCCCGGCTCCAAATCACTCACCCTCGCGTCCCCCTTTTACACCTCCTTCACCTTTCTGAGGGAGAATTCCATCATCCTGTAGAACATCTACAGCACCCCCCCCCCCCCCCCCCCCCCAATCAGAGCACACACTCCGGCGCCTGCCGCTGCCCCTGCTGGCCAGATTTAGAACGTGACAGCATGGAGAGCTAACTGTATCGACATGTTACAAGGGTGCAGAGAGGAAACAGGAGGGGAGGGGGGGTAGGGTTCGAGCGACCATCCGTGACTGCGAAAGAATCGGATGCAGACCGAGGTTCCATCGGTCCGGCTGCAGAACTCGGAGGCTGGCTGGCGGCGGTATTATAGTGCAGGTACCGCACCCCCGACCGTGAGGCGAGGGCGGCAGATCCCAGTTCTTCAGACAGACACGCCGTTCGGGTTCTAAATCAGGTCTTAAAGGATAACATTATAGACGAGGAGACGTCCGGGTCTGAAAACAGAGGAGGTGATGGATGCACTGAGGGAGGAGATGCTGTGGAGCTCCAGATGGGGACTAATGATTCGCTGTGGCGCCCTCTAATGGAAACAGTTGAGGTAAATTGGCTGCTCTAAATTGCCCCTATAAAGTGTATGTGTGTGCACAGCGATAGATTGGCGTCCTGTCCTGGGTGTATCTGCCCAGCGCCTGAAACGTTCTCCCCTGGATGGACATGGGAACCCCCCCCCCCACTCCCCCACTAACCCCCGTAACCCTAGTAGAGAATCAAGCGGAAGATAATGGATGGGTTTTATAATTGTTTTTTTATTTTTGTTAATTATTTATTAATTATCTTCTGCTTTATCCTCTACTAGGGTGACGGGGGGGGGGTGACGGGGGGTTCCCATGTTTATCAAAGGGAGAATGTTTCAGGCACTGGGCAGATACACCCAGGGCAGGGCGCCAATCTATCACTGGGCACACACTCACTCACACTATATGGGGCAATTTGGAGAGTTCAATTGACCTTGAATGTTTCTTTCTGGACTGTGGGAGGATACCGGAGAACCCGGAGGAAACCGGGAGCACATTCACCATTGGTAATTGGGATTCGAACCAGGACCACCCCCCCCCCCCCCCGCGCTGAGAGGCCACCGTGCCGTCCTTTTTTCACCTTTAAAGAAGTGAAATGCCTTCTGAATGGATTCCAACTTCGGCGGCGACTCTCATGAAGTTCACCTCACTTTGTTTAGCTATCACTCAGGTCCCCCCCTCCGAGTTCTAAAGCTCGTGTGCTCGGACGTGCCGCATCAGTAGCCCCGCCGGGTCGTCTGTGTGTCCGCGTGTCCGTGTGTGTGGACTGATACGGTACGGCCTGCTTAAATTGGCTGCTCTAAATTGCCCCTATAAAGTGTATGTGTGTGCACAGTGAAAGATTGGCGTCCTGTCCTGGGTGTATCTGCCCAGTGCCTGAAACGTTCTCCCCTGGATGGGCATGGGGAACCCCCCCCCACTCCCCCACTTTACTAGGGTCACGGGGGGGGGGGGGGGGGGGTGTTCCCATTCTTATCAAAGGGAGAATGTTTCAGGCGCTGGGCAGATACACCGAATCCTTCTTTTTGGACTGTGGGAGGAAACCGGAGAACCCGGAGGAAACCCACGCGGACACGGGGAGCACAGGGAAACTTCACCATTGGTAATTGGGATTCGAACCAGGACCCGGATTCCAACTTCGGCGGCGACTCTCATGAAGTTCACCTCACTTTGTTTAGCTATCACTCAGCCCCCCCCCCCTCCCCCCGCTCCGAGTTCTAAAGCTCGTGTGCTCGGATGTGCCGCATCAGTAGCCCCGCCCGGTCGTCCGTGTGTCCGCGTGTCCGTGTGTGTGGACTGATACGGTGCGGCCGGCCCACAGTTCCTCCAAGAAGCCGGTTCTGGACCAGCGGAGTCTGACTCTCTCCCGGACGGATGGCAGATTCGGCACTTTCTCTGATCCCGCCGCCGTGAGACCCCCAAGTGTTAAATTGGGTCCCGTGGAGCCCAAATAAATCAAAGCGGGAATCTGCTGGTGTAAGTGAAACGGATTTCCTGCTGGCTGAGCTTCACTGTAACCCGATTTAAAGAGTGTTGCCTCGTCCGTTATATCGCACCCACACCTACGGCTCCGGCGGAGGAACAATCTGAGGGCTTTATTACATCAGGGGTTTCAGTTCCGTAGTCTTTATGTTCTCTGCACCGGTTCCCTCCCTCATTTCAAACACATGCAAGCACAGGGGTTACTAATTGCCCCCTGATTGGTTATTCGTTAAAGAAAGACATGGTGGCCTCCCTCATGCAGACCTTCATCATGAAGGTCTTCGGATCAATGCTGTGGATCAGGTGGCGCTAACCGCTGCGCCGCTGTTGACTTAATATCAATAAATTAAAACACCAATATAACATCCAATCGACTTTCAGAATGAAAAGCCAGCTGAGAGAAAGACTACAGCAACGTAGATAACAACAAAGTGAACGACACATTACACCTTGAGGCCAATGGCTACAACAGCAGGAGCCCAACCAGGGGCCCTATTTTGTCTGTGGAGGTTGATTTCGGGCTTCAGAGAGGAAAAGAACGCCTCACAAAGTGTCAAACGCACAAAAGCCATGTTCTAATCCTCTTAATTATTCATGAGTGTTAAAGTGCAATTAACCAATCAGCGTGTCACTCGCCGTTTCCTTTTAAAAACTAGGTGGCGCTCTGACTTTGGTGGGTTGCTATTTGCTGCTACCTGGACACAATGTGCTGCTCAGAATGCACAAAAGTCACGTTCTAATCCTCTTAATTATTCATGAGTGTTAACGTGCAATTAACCAATCAGCGTGTCACTCCCCGTTCTCTTTAATAGCCAGGTGGCGCTCTGACTTTGGTGGGTTGCTATTTGAGCGGTGCAGCTACCTGGACACAATGCGCTGCTCGGAACGCACAAAAGTCACGTTCTAATCCTCTTAATTATTCATGAGGGTGTTAACTGGACTCAATGCGCTGCTCCATGAGGTTCTCCATTGTTCTGTGTATGGAGAACCCACAGTATAGTGTGGACTCTGTATCTGCGGTCAGATTTAATAGCATTCAGTTCGTTGGACACGCGGGCGTCCGTGTTGATGACTCAGCGCCGGGATATCAGTGCAGCTACCTGGACACAATGCGCTGCTCGGAACGCACAAAAGTCACGTTCTAATCCTCTTAATTATTCATGAGGGTGTTAACGTGCAATAACCCAATCAGCGTGTCACTCCCCGTTCTCTTTAATAGCCAGGTGGCGCTCTGACTTTGGCGGGTTGCTATTTGAGCGGTGCAGCTACTTGGACACAATTCACTGCTCGGAACGCACAAAAGTCATGTTCTAATCCTCTTAATTATTCATGAGGGTGTTAACGTGCAATTAACCAATCAGCGTGTCACTCCATGTTCTCTTTAATAACCAGGTGGCGCTCTGACTTTGGCGGGTTGCTATTTGAACGGTGCAGCTACCTGGACTCAATCCGCTGCTCTATGAGGTTCTCCATTGTTCTGTGTATGGAGAACCCACAGTGTAGTGTAACCTCTGTATCTGCGGTCAGATTTAATAGCGTCCAGTTCGTTGGACACGCGGCGTCCGTGTTGACGACTCAGCGCCGGGACAGCGACCGCCGTCCGACTCTCGACGTGACCAACTCTGGAGGTTGTTTGCAGCCGGGTTTTCCAAAATACGCCAGAAACGGACCTCGTTTGGAGACGGCCACGCCCATCGGGGAGATATATTCACACGCAGCGTTGCTATTTAAACAGCTGGCGGGGTTTGAGACAGCGACGTGAGGCAGCACCCTCAGTCAGAGTTCCACCGCGGCGTCCCGGAGAACCTGTCCTCAGATCTGCTTAAATTATATGATTAGGAACCGAAACAGAATAATGACCCGCTTTCTCCTCCTGAAATTCAATCAGGTTCTGAACTGAAGTGCTAATTGACATCGCAGGTCCTTCTAGCTCTAACAGAAATGTCATTTAAACCCCCCCCGTCCCCCCCGTCCCCCCCCGTCCCCCCGTCCCATATAACGCTGGGACTGATGAGTGATGGTGGAATCGGTCATGTTGCAATATCTTGTAAGGCAGAGAAGAGACGAAATGAAGACGACTATTGAATTTAAAACCCGCTGCGCTGATTTATTCTCGGAGCCGGGCCGCGGGCGCCGGTGTCAGCTGGATGGAGTCGCCCCGTTACATCAGAGGGGCAGATATAATGATGGTTCTACTTCTTCTCAGTCGAGGCTGAAGCGGTAATGAGGTAGAGGTTTGAACGGCGGAGGACGAAATTAAAAAATACGGCTTCGGAAATATTATGAAGCAGCTTCTGTCGCTCACGCCGAGCCTCACGGTTCCTTCATTACGTTTACGTTCCTTTGGTTCATTTACAGATTAAACATCACGCGTCGAGTGGAGAAGGTTACATACTTCCTGACCGAGCACCTTATGAGAAATCCTAGATGAACACCAGGGGCGCTATTTTACACTGTCTATTTCCTCACGTCGTTTAAATAGCAACGCTGCGTGTAAATATATCTCCACCATGGGCGTGGCCGTCTCCAAATGAGGCGTGTTCAGGTCCATTACTGGAGTATTTTGGAAAACCCAGACGCACCGCCGACCGAAAACGTCGCCAGTCGGACGTCGGTCGCTATGGCTGCGCTGAGTCGTCAACACGGACGCCGCGTGTCCGACGAACTGACCGCTATTAAATCTGATTGATTTGTACAGAGAACGCAGATACAGAGACTACACTATACTGTGGGTTCTCCATTCCCAGAACAATGGAGAACCTCATGGAGCAGCGCGTTGAGTCCAGGTAGCTGCACCGCTCAAATAGCAATCCGCCAAAGTCAGAGCGCCACCTGGTTATTAAAGGGAATGGCGATTGGCACACTATTAAATCTGACTGCAGATACAGAGAACACAGATACAGAGTCTACACTATACTGTGGGTTCTCCATTCACAGAACAATGGAGAACCACATGGAGCAGCGCGTTGAGTCCAGGTAGCTGCACCGCTCAAATAGCAACCTGCCAAAGTCAGAGCGCCACCTGGTTATTAAAGGGATGTCGATTGGCACGCTATTAAATCTGACTGCAGATACAGAGAACACATATACAGAGTCTACACTATACTGTGGGTTCTCCATTCACAGAACAATGGAGAACCCACACTATACTGTGGGTTCTCCACTCAAAGAACAATGGAGAACCTCATGGAGCAGCGCATTGTGTCCAGGTAGCTGCACCGCTCAAATAGCAACCCACCAAAGTCAGAGCGCCACCTGGCTCTTAAAGAGAACGTGGAGTGACACGCTGATTGGTTTATGGCACGTTAACACCCTCATGAATAATTAAGAGGATTAGAACGTGACTTTTGCGCGTTCCGAGCCGCACTTCTTCCGACGTTATGATGGCAATGACACACTGACACGCCCCGAATCGACACGGTGGACAGCTCACTAAACACCTGAAGGTTCCGGGTTCGAGTCCCGCTCTCATCATGTACCATGGCTGAAGTGCACCTAACCCCACTGGCTCCCTGGGTGTCGCTCACTTACTTGGTGTGTGTGTGTGTGTGTGTGTGTGCGTATGTGTGTGACACACCCCTCAGTGTTTTAGTACAGAAGGCCAAATACACCCCTCTATCACTTTTAAAGGGCTCTTCAGTTCCTCGGCCTGGTTTTGTTTACTTTCAGGAACCGCCCCCCCCCCCCCCCCCCCCCCCCCCCC
>JAFMOC010000976.1:0-37500 GCA_019802505.1 Corydoras sp. C115 | reverse complement strand
AAAACATGGACCAAGTCAATTGAGTTCTCCAAATTGCCCCATATAGAGTGTGTCTGTGAGTGTGTGTCCAGCGATAGATTGGCGCCCTGTCCTGGGTGTATCTGGCCCGAAACGTTCTCCCCTGGATGGGCATGGGGAACACCCCCCCCCCCCCCGGCGACCCTAATAGAGATGGAGTTTAAGCACCACAGAGTCTTTCCATGTGGAGTTTGTATGTTCTCCCCACCTCTGTGTGCATTTGCTCCCATTGTTCAAAGACATGAAGGTCAGAGTGACTGCAAGATACTACAAACACCCACCAGGTATAAATGTGTGTGTTTAAACGTGTGTGTGTGTGTGTGTGTTTAAACGTGTGTGTGTGTGTGTGTGTGTGTGTGTGTGTGTGTGTGTGTGTGTGTGTGTGTGTGTGAATGTGTTAAACCTAGTGATCTGCCCACGCTCCCAAAATGAAGGTATAAATGAGCATGCTGCGTCTCACACCCCTCACATCGTTCACTCTGGCACGCCCCGCTCACCCCCCCCCCCTCTCGCCCCCCCCCCCCCCCCCGCTCGCCCCCCCGCCCCCTCACACTGCACCAGCGTGACATTATTTCCTCTGACACATCAGATATTCAAGTCATGCTGATGTTCTTTCATATTCCAGCTCGGTGTCTGACACCCAAATCCAGGCAGAGTGATCACCAATTACCCATCGTCCTCCCCTGAGACGTCCTCAATCTCCACGCGCGCCGGGACCCTCACGTCGGGTTTACGTCCACAGAGTAATAACAACGAGAGCGATCACAGAGCCGAGCGACGCAAACCTGCCGCTCTCATTCTAACAAACGAGCCGAGGACCGATGGACGACTCGTCACGGCCGTAAAGCTGATGACCTCGTACGGGACGTGTCCATCACGCCAGGGACAAGTCTGGGAGGCGCTATACGGGCCAAAGTGTTATCTGGCGCACAGATCAAAGGCAAACGTCTGGACACGCCCCCTTTCTGCTCCACTTTCTGTAGTTCTCCAATTCCAGACTGTAGTCCATCTGTGTGTGTTCTACAGTACATACTGTGTACTCTGTTCTAATGATCAGAACCCCAATGGTACCACCACAGAGCAGGGTTTATTGGGTGGGGGCATTATTCCTATCCCAACATAAACTACACTAACCCCCCCCACCACCACCACCACATCAGTGTGACTGCAGAACTGACCATAAACAATCCACCACCCAAATGATACCTGTTCTATGATGCTCCTGACCAACAGAGAACAGAGAACCAACAGGGGACTAACAAACACAAAGAACACAGATGGACTACAGTCCATCCCACCATCCATTAGTCTTCAGCTTTATTCTCTACTAGGGTCGCGGGGGGTGGGGGTGGGCGTTGCGACGGGCCGTGTGCACAGAGGGGCGTGGCTGCTCGTTTACGATGGAGTTTAGTCGGATGAAGCCGATTGGGGGGGGAGGCGGTCAACGGTGGCACGGAGGCTTGGTGGTTGGCATGTTCTCCTCTCAGCGCTGGGGGATTCCTGGTTGGAATCCCAATCTGGGTGGAGTTTCCGTGTTCTCCCCGTGTCCGCGTGGGTCTACTCCGGGTTCTCCGGTTTCCTCCCACAGCTCTTTTTTTTGATGTAATACGTTCATAGGCAGGCGTGGGATTGCGGTTAAGGAAGAGGCCTTGTGACCTGAAGGTCGTCGGTTCGATTCCCGGTTCCCCCCCCCCCTTCCCCAAGTACCATGGTTGAAGTGCCCTAGAATCCGGCCCATAATGCAATTCTACAATCTACAAATCATGTACTGTTATTATTCATTCATTCATTATCTCCCGCTTTATCCTCTATTAGGGTCGCGGTGGGGTTCCCATCCAGGGGAGAACATCTCGGGCGCTGGGCAGATAGACCCAGGACAGGGCGCCAGTCCATCGCTGGGCACACACTCACTCACACAGACACACTCTATATGGGGCAATTTGGAGACCTCAATTGACTTGCTCCATGTTTTTGGACTGTGGGAGGAAACCGGAGAACCCGGAGGAAACCCACGCAGACACGGGGAGAACATGGAAACTCCACCCAGATGGGGATTCGAACCGGGAATCCCCAGCGCTGAGAGGAGAACGTGCTAAACCACTAAGCCACCGTGCCGCCACTGTTATTATTCATTCATTCATTATCTTCCGCTTTATCCTCTATTAGGGTCGCGGTGGGGTTCCCCATGCCCAATAGAACGTCTCGGGTGCTGGGCAGATAGACCATAGACAGTGCATCTATCGCTGGGCACACACTCACTCACACAAACACACTCTATATGGGGCAATTTGGAGAACTCAATTGGCCTTGAACCATGTTTTTGGACTGTGGGAGGAAAACGGAGAACCCGGAGGAAACATGGAAACTCCACCCAGATTGGGATTCGAACCGGGAATCCCCAGCGCTGAGAGGAGAACATGCCAAACCACTAAGCCACCGTGCCGCGCTGGACTACAGTCTGTAATTGTAAAACTGGAAAGTCCGTCTATATGTTGAAACTGGACGTGAGTCTAATAAAGTGTCCGGGGAGTGAAGCGTCTGTTCTCCCGTCGTTTCGGTTCTCATGTCGTGCTTCGTGTCGTTCATTCAGAGGAATTAATTAACATGACATTTAAAACGAGGTGATGATTAAAGCAGAAATGTGGGGAACCGAATAAACCACCTGTGTTCATACAGACAGCAGCAGGATGGGCACCAGGTTGCCAGTTACAAGAAAATCCCCTTTATTTCTTTGCATTTACATTTTTATTTTATTAAACTAAATGAGGGCGGCACGGTGGCTTAGTGGTTTAGCATGTTCTCCTCTCAGCGTTAGGGATTCCCGGTTCGAATCCCCATCTGGGTGGAGTTTCCATGTTCTCCCCGTGTCTGCGTGGGTTTCCTCCGGGTTCTCCGGGTTCCTTTAATCCTAATCTCACACATGACTTTAACATTTACCCTCAATATACTGTACATACAGGCACGGTGGCTTAGTGATTGGCATGTTCTCCTCACAGCGCTGGGGATTCGAATCCCAATCTGGGTGGAGTTTCCATGTTCTCCCCGTGTCCGTGTGGGTTTCCTCCGGGTTCTCCGGTTTCCTCCCACAGTCCAAAAACATGGCTCAATGTCAATTGAGTTCTCCAAATTGCCCCATATAGAGTGTGTGTGTGTGAGTGTGTGTGTGTACAGTGATAGATTGGCGCCCTGTCCTGAGTGTATCTGCCCAGCGCCCGAAACGTTCTCCCCTGGATGGGCATGGGGAACCCCACCGTGACCCTTATAGAGGATAAAGCGGAAGATAAAGGATGGATACTGTACATACAAATAAAAACAAGAAATCCACCCACCATCCATCCAGACAACCCACCCACCCATCAATCAAACCACATATCCACCCAGCCATGGAAGCTCACTGACTTCCTCCCCCATATACCCCACCCTGATACCCTCAATCCAACCATCCATCCACCTGTATACGCCCACAGTCCTCCCCACCCATACCATCAACCATCTAAATCTCACCCATCCAACGTCCTTCCAGCTATCCGCCCACTCATATCCATCCATCTCTATTCAGCCATCCATCCGACACCCCCTCCATCTGTCCATTTATCCTTGTATCCATCCATCGATTCAGCCGTCCACCAATCCAACCCTGACCACTCATCGATTTATTCATCTATCCCTCATCACCCATCCATCCACCAAATAAGCCAGCCATACCCACTCACTCACTCACTCACTCATCCATTATCTAATCCATCCACCCCCGCCTCCATCCATCATGGGACCTCATGCATCCAGCCATTATCTTCCGCTTGATCCTCTATTAGGGTCACGGGGGGGGGGGGGGGGGTTCCCCATGCCCATCCAGGGGAGAACGTTTCGGGCGATGGGCAGATAGACCCAGGACAGGACGCCAATCTATCGCTGGGCACACACTCACTCACTCACACAGACACACTCTATATGGGGCAATTTGGAGAACGCAATTGGATTGATCCATGTTTTTTGGACTGTGGGAGGAAACCGGAGAACCCAGAGGAAACCCATGTGGACACGGGGAGAATATGGAAACTTCACCCAGATGGGGATTCGAACCGGGAATCCCTAGTGCTGAGAGGAGAACATGCTAAACCACTAAGCCACGGTGCTGCACTCTGATAATTCATTCATTCATTATCTCCCGCTTTATCCTCTATTAGGGTCACGGTGGGGTTCCCCATGCCCATCCAGGGGAGAACGTTTCGGGCGCTGGGCAGATACACCCAGGACAGGACGCCAATCTATCGCTGGGCACACACTCACTCACACAAACACACTCTATATGGGGCAATTTGGAGAACTCAATTGACCTTGGTCCATGTTTTTACACTGTGGGAGAAAATAGGATAACCCGGAGGAAACCCACATGGACACGGGGAGAACATGGAAACTCCACCCAGATGGGGATTCGAACCGGGAAACCCTAGTGCTGAGAGGAGAACATACCAACCACTAAGCCACCGTGCCGCACTCTGATAATAAGTGAGTAAATAAAAACAAGTTCATCCAATTTTTACAAACGAGTTCATGCTTTTACAAACCCTTCATTCATTTAATTTAGAACCCTGGACAAGCCCCGCCCCCTCCCCCCTCCCCCCCATTCTGATGCCGTACACACTTATAACAGACGACTTCAAAACTTTGGTATGCGTTTGTGATGGGTTGTACAAGTCTGTACAATCTGGCAACCCGGTCCTGGAGCCAGGCTGCTGCTGCTGCGTCTCGTCCACAGTCTTCACTTCTCAGCTCGATCGGGAGGCGGACAGAGGCGGCGCACTGTGCTCCCACTCACCGGCTCTTCTGGATTTTACCCCAAACTGCCCCGAGCCCCGGAATCGACCCTCTCTTTAGACCCCGACCTCGTTTTTCATGTTTTTTTTTATCTCCTGCGTGCTGCGCGTTCTGCTGTAGCGCCCTGTTCCGTCTCAGAGCGTCTTTTCAACGCGGCCCCAGGTCCTCGCCAAGCGCGCTTTACCAAAAATGACAGGGGCATCAGGGCGTTCGGATCTGTAGCGGCATCAACACCAGCATCAGCACCAGAACCAGCACCACCACCAGAACCTGAACCTGCATCAGCACCAGAACCAGCACCACCACCACCACCACCAGAACCTGCATCAGCACCAACACCAGCACCACCACCAGAACCTGCATCAGCACCACCACCAGAACCTGCATCAGCACCAACACCAGTACCTCCACCAGCATCAGCACCAGAACCAGCATCAGCATCAGCACCTCCACCAGCATCAGCACCAGAACCAGCATCAGCATCAGCACCTCCACCAGCATCAGCA
Organism: Corydoras sp. C115; assembly: GCA_019802505.1. Taxonomy (NCBI): domain Eukaryota; kingdom Metazoa; phylum Chordata; class Actinopteri; order Siluriformes; family Callichthyidae; genus Corydoras; species Corydoras sp. C115. Next base: position 32,158 of record JAFMOC010000976.1, on the reverse strand, counting down.
CCAGAACCAGCATCAGCACCAGTACCTCCACCAGCATCAGCATCAGCACCAGTACCTCCACCAGCATCAGCACCACCACCACCACCACCACCACCAGCGGCTCTGCGCGCGCGTGCGTGCGCGCCTCGCTGAACTAGTTCGCCTCCACCGTAGAGAATCGAACCCCCCCCCCCCCCCCCCCCCAAAAAAAAAAAAAGAGCGCGCCCCTAATGCGGCGATTAAAGGTGAACTGATGGTCCTCGGTCCGCGCGAGGACAGCGTCAGCGTCTGAAGAGTTGTGAGGAGAACCCCCGCGGAGCTGCAGGATGATGAACAGCGTGGCGGAGCTGGAGGAAGGGCAGCAGAACAAGGCGCAGGTAAGAACGAGCCCCAGCCATTTTCCCGTCCCGTTCCCACCTTTACGCACGGGTCCCGGAGAACCCCAGAACCCGCCCCCCCCCCCCCCCCCCCCCCCCCGTCTCCCTTGGTTCTGTAACATTCAGGACTGGATCGAGTTCGCCCTGCTGTGGTGTCCGTGGTTCGGACTCGCCTGCGTTCTGTTTGATGATTTGGTGAACCGTGATGCCTCTGTGCTGTTCCCGCTCCGCTGCTCCCTGCAGAACCCCACGCGTTCTCAGATTAGAGAGCGTTCGGGAACGAGGTCAAAAATGTCTTTAAAAAAAAATGATCTTTAATCTGCAAAGTGTCGGTTGTGGAACCATTAGAACCTGTTTTTTGGCAGAACCACAGGTGTCTCTGGGGGTTTCCCCCCCACTGTGATGTTCTATGAGCTTGGGGAACACGGAATGGGGGTCTAGGCTGTTCCTCAGTACAGAACCTCTGCGGGGGTGGGGGGGGGTCATTGAATGGGCTGGACTCTGTTGATTTGGAAATGCATTGTGAAGCTAAAACTCGTGTTCTCTGATATCCATCACCAGACTTCACTGTGGGTGTCGATGTTGCAGTTTCATTTCTTGTTGAAGGCGGGGATTTCGATCTGAGCAGAGAAGGTGGTTCCAAAGTTTGGACACTTTTCCCTAAAGAGTTCTCTGACACTTGAATTGGCTACTTGAAATTGCCCCTATCTAGTGTGTGTGTGTGTGTGTGTGTGTCTTTAAGTGAGTGTATGCCCAGCGATGGCTTGGCACCCTGTCCTGGTGTGTGTGCTGCAGGGTGTTTGGGTCTGCATGGCCTCCCTGTACCTGAGCGGGTTCTCTCTAATTGCCCCTATATAGTGTGTGTGTGTAATTGAGTGTGTGCTCAGTGATGTCCTGGTGTGTGTGCTGCAGGGTGTTTGGGTCTGCATGGCCTCCCTGTACCTGAGCGGGTTCTCTCTAATTGCCCCTATATAGTGTGTGTGTGTAAGTGAGTGTATGCCCAGCGATGGCTTGGCACCCTGTCCTGGTGTGTGTGCTGCAGTGTGTTTGGGTCTGCATGGCCTCCCTGTACCTGAGCGGGTTCTCTCTAATTGCCCCTATATAGTGTGTGTGTGTAATTGAGTGTGTGCTCAGTGATGTCCTGGTGTGTGTGCTGCAGTGTGTTTGGGTCTGCATGGCCTCCCTGTACCTGAGCGGGTTCTCTCTAATTGCCCCTATATAGTGTGTGTGTGTAATTGAGTGTGTGCTCAGTGATGTCCTGGTGTGTGTGCTGCAGTGTGTTTGGGTCTCCAATGCCTCCCTGTACCTGAGTGGGTTCTCTCTAATTGCCCCTATAGAGTGTGTGTGTGTAAGTGAGTGTGTGCTCAGCAATGTCCTGGTGTGTGTGTGTGTGCTGTAGTGTATTTGGGTCTCCAATGCCTCCCTGTACCTGAGTGGGTTGTCTCTAATTGCCCCTATGGAGTGTGTGTGTGTGTGTGTGTGTGTGTGTGTGTGAGTGAGTGAGTGTGTGCTCAACAACGTCCTGGTGTGTGTGCTGCAGTGTGTTTGGTTCTGCATGGCCTCCCTGTACCTGAGTGGGTTCTCTCTGATTGCCCCTATATATAGTGTGTGTGTGTGTGTGTGTGTGTGTATGTGTGTGTGTAAGTGAGTGTGTGCTAAGCGACGTCCTGGTGTGTTTGGGTCTGCATGTCCTCCCTGTACCTGAGTGGGTTCTCTCTCTAATTGCCCCTAATTGAGTCCTTTGTAAAATAGGAAAGAAACTTAAGACAGTGCAGAAGGACCCGGGTTCCATTCCTGTTTGGGGCAAACAGAGGTCTGCATGTCCTCCCTGTGCCCGAATGGGTTCTCTCCAGTTACTACGGTTTCCACCCACGTTCTAAAGACATGCTGGTGGGTACATTGGAGACACTAACCGCTCCTCCGATTGGATGGTTTGTAAACTATGGACAAGGAAAAAAAACTTAAGACGGTGCGGAGGGGTCCGGGTTCCATTCCCGGTTGGGGCAAACAGAGGTCTGCATGTCCTCCCTGTGCCTGAGTGGGTTCTCTCTCTAATTGCCCCTAATTGAGTCCTTTGTAAAATAGGAAAGAAACTTAAGACAGTGCAGAAGGACCCAGGTTCCATTCCTGTTTGGGGCAAACAGAGATCCGCATGTCCTCCCTGTGCCCGAATGGGTTCTCTCCAGGTACTCTGGGATTCTCCAATATTCTAAAGACAGGCTGGTGGGTACTTTGGATATACTGAGTGCGCTCCTGATTGGATGATCGAGGAAAGACCAGGTGACCTGAGGTTTGGATTCGACTGACGGGATAGTACACAAACAGCTACCCCATGTTTTTGGTGTAATCTCCAGCTGCCTTATAGAAATGGAATATACAACTCTGTTATCGGGCGGCACGGTGGCTTAGTGGTTTAACATGTTCTCCTCTCAGCGCTGGGGATTCCCGGTTCGAATCCCCATCTGGGTGGAGTTTCCATGTTCTCCCAGTGTCCGCATGGGTTTCCTCCGGGTTCTCCGGTTTCCTCCCACAGTCCAAAAACGTGGACCAAGTCAATGGAGTTCTCCAAATTGCCCCATATAGAGTGTGTCTGTGTGAGTGAGTGTGTGTCCAGCGATAGATTGGCGTCCCGAAACGTTCTCCCCTGGGGAACCCCCCTCCGCGACCCTAATAGAGGATAAAGCGGAAGATAATGGATGAAAATGAATGAACTTTGTTATCGAACTCTCTGAATGTAAATCGTCTCTGAAATCCGACCAGCAGGGGACTGTGGGATACGGTCCTGTTCGAATCCCCATCTGGGTGGAGTTTCCATGTTCTCCCCGTGTCCGCGTGGGTTTCCTCCGGGTTCTCCGGTTTCCTCCCACAGTCCAAAAACATGGATCAAGTGAATTGAGTTCTCAAAAATTGCCCCATATAGAGTGTGTCTGTGTGAGTGAGTGTGTACCCAGCGATGGATTGGCGCCCTATCCTGGGTCTATCTGCCCAGCGCCCGAGACGTTCTCCCCTGGATGGGCATGGGGAACCCCCCCCCCCGCGACACTAATAGAGGATAAAGCGGGAGATAATGAATGAATGAATGAATAATTCTGTTCCGTCAGTAATTCTGCTCTGCAGCCTGTGCCGTCTGCACTGTTTATCTCCACCAGGTTCGCGAGTGCAGCAGGGTTCTAACATCTGTTCCAGGCGGCGGAACATCGCCGCGCTCTCACGCCACCCCGTCGCCGCAGAAGCCCGTAATCATTTCCATGTTGGAAGTCAGGAAGCCGGGCGGCACGGCGGCTTAACGGTTATCACGTTCTCCTCTCAGCACTAGGGATTCCCGCTTCGAATCCCTATCTGGGTGGAGTTTCCATGTTCTCCCCGTGTCCGCATGGGCTTTCTCCGGGTTCTCCGGTTTCCTCCCACAGTCCAAAAACATGGATCAAGCTCAGTTGAGTTCTCCAAATTGCCCCATATAGAGTGTGTCTGTGTGAGTGAGTGTGTGTCCAGCAATTGGTTGCCCCCCCCCGACCCTAATAGAGGATAAAGCTGAAGATGAAAAAGTTAGGAAGCCGACGTTTCCCACGGCGTGCCGTCTCTATAGAGAACCCGCCGTGTGCTTCTGAGCTTCCTGTCGTTCACGTACCTGTGTAGCACCTTGTACGTGCATTTGTCAGACATTCGCACCCGCTCGCTTCGCCCCGCCGTACGGTGCAAATGCTATTTCAGGGGTTGCTAATTAATCCGCCTGAATTTATCTGGCGCTCCGGCTGCCTGGTGTTTATTAATAAAACTCTCTGTCTCGGAAGAAAAAGGCTCCCTGGTGGAATGAATGCCAAACTCAGCGGCCACGGAGCCGGCGTGGTGGAGGGTGAGAGGGGTGAGAGGGGCGAGGGGTGAGGGGCGAGGGGCGTTTGGAATTCTGATGGCTGCCCCCCCTAGAATAATCGACGTGATGTTTCAGGACGAAATATACAGAAACAAAGCGTCAAAATCTTCGCTTTAAGGCAGTGATTCTCAATTATTTTCTGTTAAGCCCCCCCCCTCTTAGGAAGAAGAAAACATTTTGCGCCCCCACACATCATTTATCCCCCAAATTGATCAAAAATGGGGTGAAAAAGTATTTTTACACGCCCACTGTAGTATGATTTGTCTATAAATTTGTTATAAATACAGCTCTTTTATAACAATGTATCCTTATTAAAGTCAAAGTCAAAGTAGGCTTTATTGTCAATTTCTTCATATGTACACTACATACAAAGTAATCGAAATTTCGTTCCTCACTTTCCCGCGGTTGCAGACATTTATGACATTTAACATGAGAAACAGTAGTGACAGCATAGATGCGATTAATTAGTAACAGTAATGATGATAATAATTATAATAGTAATAATAGTAATAGTAATTCATTCATTCATTATCTCCCGCTTTATCCTCTATTAAGGTCGCGGTGGGGTTCCCCATGCCCATCCAGGGGAGAACGTCTCGGGCGCTGGGCAGATACACCCAGGACAGGGCGCCAATCCATCGCTGGGTACACACTCACTCACTCAAACACACTCTATATGGGGCAATTTAGAGAACTCAATTAACTTGATCCATGTTTTTGGACTGTGGGAGGAAACCGGAGAACCCGGAGGAAACCCACGCGGACACGGGGAGAACATGGAAACTCCACCCAGATGGGGATTCGAACCGGGAATCCATAGCGCTGAGAGGCGAACGTGCTAAACCACTAAGCCACCGTGCCGCCCATAATAGTAATAATAATAATAATATTAACAACATAATAACTAGTAATAATAGCAGTAACTAACAATAATAAAAGTAAATAGTAGTAATAATGCTAATAATAATAATAATTATAATAATAATAATAATTATTAACAATAAAGAAAACAAAAAAGAAAGAAGTTTAGCTCAACGTAGAACAAAGAATCATTTTATTAACTTTGTTTTTTAGTTTGTAACAGAAACGAATTTGTTCAGTTCACTTAATATCACTTGCTCTGTGATATCTTGTTATGCGCCCCCCCCCCCCCCCCCATGCACCACACTGCCCCACTATTTGAGAAGCACTGCTTTAAGGGCAAAAGGGGCCAAAGACAACATTGTCATCATCATCATCAACATCATCATCATCATGCTTAAAGGCGGGGTCAGGAAGCAGGGGCAGCCATGACACTGCCCCCTGGAGCAATTAGGGGTAAGGGTCTTGCTCAAGGAACCACCTTTATATTATACATCTCATTTCATTATCTTCACTTAATCCTCTACTAGGGTCGCAGGGGCGGGGAGGGGGGGAGATGGGGGGGGGGGGGGGGAGTTCCCCATGACCATTCAGTGGAGAACGTTTCGGGCGCTGGGCAGATACACCCAGGACAGGACGCCAATCTATCACTGGGCAGACACTCACTCGCACAGACACACACACTATATGGGGGCAATTTACATAGGGGCAAATCAGAGCAGCCACCTGACCTTGAATCCATGTATTTGCACTGGGGGAGGAAGCCGGAGAACTCAGAGAAGGCCCATGGAACATGGAAACTGCACCCAGATCGGGATTTGAACCTGGATCCTCAACGCTGAGAGGCGAATGTACGATATATATATATATATGACGTATCCCAACTTGATCGTTGTGGTCAGAATAGAGGATTCATCATACAGCCCCCCTGGAGCGATAAGGGTTTGAATCCCACTCACAGTCCAAATACATGGATTCAAGGTGAATTGGCTGCTCTACATTGCCCCTATCCAATTTGCCCCATATAGAGTGTGTTTGTGTGAGTGAGTGTGTGCCCAGTGATGTCCTGGTGTGTGTGCTGCAGTGTGTTTGGGTCTGCATGGCCTCCCTGTACCTGAGTGGGCGTCCTGTTCTGGGTGTATCTGCCCAGCGCCTGAGACGTTCTCCCCTGGATGGACATGGAGAACCCCCGCAACCCTAATACATATATATATATATATATATATATATATATATATATATATATATATATATATATATATATATATATAAATAAATAACTGGGCGGCACAGTGGTTTAGTGGTTGGCATGTTCTCCTCTCAGCAGTAGGGATTCCCGGTTCGAATCCCCATCTGGGTGGAGTTTCCATGTTCTCCCTGTGTCCGCGTGGGTTTCCTCCGGGTTCTCCGGTTTCCTCCCACTGTCCAAAAACATGGATCAAGTCAATTGACTCCTCCAAATTGCCCCATATAGAGTGTGAGTGTGTGCCCAGTGATAGATTGGCGCCCTGTCCTGGGTGTGTCTGCCCAGCCCCCAAACGTTCTCCCCTGGATGGACATGGAGAACCCCCCCCCTACAACCCTAATATAGGATAAAGCGGAAGATAATGAATGAATGAATAACTGATGCTGCAGCCCCTCAGACGTCACTATAACTTTGTTTTATGCAAATATATAAAAAAACTCTCTGTCTGCGCATTTGAAAGCACATTTCTGATTCCTCGATCGCGAACGTGCCGCTACCTCAGGACTCGGGATAATGAGGTTGCGTTTTTAAGCTAAATACTGTAATGAGTTTACGGTGTACTAATTTCACAAAGACCCTTCTAATAACCAATTAGCATTTAAAAATATTCATTAATGACGAGCTGAAGCCCATTCGCAGCGTCGAGGCTGCTGCTGAAAACGAGGCTCTGCAATGTTTATAATTAAAAGTGCATCGTTAATATTGAGGCTTTATTTACACAGAACCGTCCACAACCTCCCATGAGCTCGAGTTTAAGGGTTAGTCAGCATGGTGGTGTCACGGTTACACGCCCGCCTCTCTGCGCCGGGGATCCAGGTTCGAATCTCAACCTGGGTGGAGTTTGCATGTTCTCCCCGTGTCTGTGTGGGTTTCCTCCGGGTTCTCCGGTTTCCTCCCACAGTCCAAAAAACAGGGATTCAAAGTGAAGTGGCTGCTCTAAATTGCCCCTATATAGTGTGTGTGTGTGTGAGTGTGTGTGTTCCCAGCGATGGATTGGTGTATCTGCCAAGCGCCTGAAACGTTCTACCCCCCCAACCCTAGAGAATCGAGTGAAAGATAATGAGACGAATCATAATAAATGACTCATGAGTCATGTATCGGGTAGAATTTGTCTCTGAGTTCAAAGCTTTCACTTTTAAAATCATTAAAAAAAACTGAACAACCTCCCATGAGCTCGAGTTTAAGGGTTAGTCAACATGGTGGTGTCGCGGTTATACGCCCGCCTCCCGGCGCCGGGGATCCAGGTTCGAGTCCCAACCTGGGTGGAGTTTGTCTGTGTGGGTTTCCTCCGGGTTCTCCGGTTTCCTCCCACAGTCCAAAAAACAGGGATTCAAAGTGAAGTGGCTGCTCTAAATTGCCCCTATATAGTGTGTGTGTGTGTGTGTGTGTGAGTGTGTTCCCAGCGATGGATTGGTGTATCTGCCAAGCACTTGAAACGTTCTACCCCCCCCCCCAACCCTAGAGAATCGAGTGGAAGATAATGAGACGAATCATAATAAATGACTCATGAGTCATGTATCGGGTAGAATTTGTCTCTTCGAGTTCAAAGCTTTCACTTTTAAAATCATTAAAAAAACAGAACAACCTCCCATGAGCACGGGTTAAAGGGTTAGTCAACATGGTGGTGTCGCGGTTACATGCCCGCCTCTCGGCGCCGGGGATCCAGGTTCGAATCCCAATCTGGGTGGAGTTTGCATGTTCTCCCCGTGTCTGTGTGGGTTTCCTCCGGGTTCTCCGGTTTCCTCCCACAGTCCAAAAAACAGGGATTCAAAATGAAGTGGCTGCTCTAAATTGCCCCTATATAGTGTGTGAGTGTGTGTGTGTGAGTGTGTGTGTGTGTGTGTTCCCAGCGATGGATTGGTGTATCTGCCAAGCGCCTGAAACGTTCTACCCCCCCAACCCTAGAGAATCGAGTGGAAGATAATGAGACGAATCATAATAAATGACTCATGAGTCATGTATCTGGTAGAATTTGTTTCTTTGAGTTCAAAGCTTTCACTTTTAAAATCATTAAAAAACCAGAATAACGAGCCGAATTCCGACGTCACGTTCACTTTCACTTTTATTTCACTTTTATTTCTTTCGTTTTATTAAATGTGTTTTTTATTCTCTGACGTGCGGTGATCAAATAAATAAGACTTTTTTTTTTTTATTAAATCTAAAAGAATCTGTCTTGGAGCTTAAAGACTGGAGACATTTGGGACGTCAGAGAAATTCACCGTCTGCTTTCGGTCCATCAAAGCTCAACTGCAAACAATGATTTGAGGTCAATTCAATCTTCAGACTGGCAGACAAAAGAGCCACTGGAGCTGTTTACAATGCACGCCGTCTTTGTTTTTCCAACAAAATAGAGACGAAGTGCATCAGGAGACACGTCCAGCGTTCACGTCTCTATTTCTGTTCAGGGAATTCTGTTAGGAACTCAGTTCAGCTTCATATTTATGTAACGTGGTTCTGTTTGTAGTCCATCCATCCATTACCTTCAGCTTTATCCTCTACTAGGGTCCCGGCGGGGGGGGGGGGGGGGCGTTTGGGGAGCTGAGCAGATACACCCAGTACAGGACACCAATCCATCGCTGGGCACACACTCACTCACTCACACAGACACACTCTATATGGGGCAATTTGGAGAATTCAGTTGACCTTGATCCATGTTTTTGGACTGTGGGAAACCGGAGAACCCGGAGGAGACCCACGCGGACACGGGGAGAACATGGGAACTCCACCCATGTTGGGATTCGAACTGGGAATCCCCAGCGCCGAGAGGAGAACATGCTAATCAATAAGCCTAATCGCCAGCCCCCTATACAAAAATATTTTATCACTTTATTATTATTATTATTATTATTATCTTTATTATTAAAGAGTGTAATTCGTCTCATATACATTTTTGTTAACGAGAAACAAATATCGACGTTGCACAGCCCCCGTGTCGAATTCCCTTCATGAATAATTACTGTTAATTATGACTGAATAATTACACGAAAATTCGTTATCTCTACAGTAATCAATAAAACACGGCCCTCAAAACTAACGAGTTTAGGATCACGTTCCGAATATATAAACCAAATAATAAGATTCACCAAGAGATTCCTCCTCAGTCCAACAAAAAAACAAATACATGACCTTAGAACGCATTAGAACGCATTAGAACACGTGTGAGGGTTGAGGAGGTGTGCCCCCCCCCAAAAAAAAAAAAAAAAAAAAAAAGACACCCAAGAACACAGCGCGGTCATTTCGTTTCTGAATGAGTGAGTGGAAACTGTGGAGAATGAACCGGGTTCTAAACACGATATCTGTGGATCTGAGTCCTCTGGAACTCTGAACGTAGTCAGCGTTCCGTGTTCGGCGTTCCGCGTTCGGCGTTCCGCGTTCGGCGTTCCGCGTTCGGCGTTCCGCGTTCGGCGTGCATGCAGGCCCGACGTGTGGTCCTCGCGCTTTCTCTCTGTTCTTTAATACGCCGCGGATTTCTAACAGATGCAGTTGTTCTATTGATCACCGCGTGGCTTTGACGTTCCACAGCCGAATATCTGCATAACGTTTCATAAAGGGTTCCGGAGACGCCGTCTCGGGTTCTCGGCCTCGCTGTGAATAAGAATGAGGTGCCTCGTGGGTTCTGTTTGTAATTAAGTCTTATGGTCTTTGTTCCAGTTCACTGATTGATAAATTTGAACAGGAGAACGACCACGAAGAACAAAGAACATCCACAAGAACCGCGAGAGGAACCATCCATCCATCCATTATCTTCCGCTTTATCCTCTATTAGGGTCGTGGTGGGGTTCCCCATGCCCATCCAGGGGAGAACGTATCGGGCGCTGGGCAGATACACCCAGGACAGGACGCCAATCTATCACTGGACACACACTCACTCACACAGACACACTCTATATGGGACAATTTGGAGAACTCAATTGACTTAATCCATGTTTTTGGACTGTGGGAGGAAACCAGAGAACCCGGAGGAAACTCCCGCGGACACGGGGAGAACATGGAAACATGAGGAACCTCCCCCCATGACCTTGGTCACTCACACACACACACACACACTATGTGGGGCAATTTAGTGCTGCCAATTTACCTTGAATCCATGTTTTTGAACTGTGGGGAAGTGGAGAACCCGGAGAAAGTGGTCTACATGTACTCCAGGGTTCTCCAGTTTCCTCTGACGAAAACATGGATTCAAGGTGAATTGGCTGCTCTAAATTGCCCCTATATAGTGTGTATGTTTGTGTAAGTGAGTGAGAGTGTGCGCTTAGCAATAGATTGCTGTATCTGCCCAGCGTCTGAAAAGTTCTCCCCAGGCATGAGGAACCTCCCCCCATGACCTTGGTCACACTATGTGGGGCAATTTAGAGCAGCCAATTTACCTTGAATCCACATTTTTGAACTGTGGGGACGCCAAGAACCCAGAGAAATTCCACATGGACGTGGAGAATATGGAAACTCCACCGCTCCACCCAGATCAAGATTCAAACCTGGGTTCTCAGCGCTGGGAGGTGGGCGTGTCCACCACTACGCCGCCCTGCAGGCCAATCTGAGGAAATCCACCGACATTCAATAAACGTTAAGTAAAAACAGGATGCTGTTCGCTTTTCAGTCCCTCTCAGATGTACTGTCCCGTCCACGGAGGCGTGACCTTTAAAATAATCCCTTCATCAGACTCCCATTTTCCGCTGCTGTCAGATTCGGGAGGTGAGAAGTGATAAAAGCGCCGAACAGCCAAAAAAAAAAAAAAAAAAAAAAGAGCAGACAGGGAAACGGACCCGCGAAGACGGAACCCGCAGTCCCGGCGTGCCCTTTGCTGTCAGGTTCCGTTATGTGACCCCTTCATTTTTTCCGGCCCGTGTGTTTCATCCCGAACCGAACGTCTCATCCGTCACGGGAGATTCGGATCCAGCTTTAAAGGCCCAGAAGCATTAGCAGTAGCTTTGCGGCGCTGATGGCGCTCCCCGGTGACTAAAGCGAGGGAAGGTGCAAATGGCTGCGACCTCTGCAGATAGCTGCTGCCGTTAAATGATTTATACAGAAGGAAACACGGCGGAGATGAAAGTGCGCCGCAAAGCGAGATGCTAATGTGTGGAAATAAGATGCGCCCACACAGAGCCGACTCCGCTCCTCCGTCTGAGCTCGGGTGCCGACACCTGGGACCGGGGACGACGAGACGCAAAACGGGAGCGGACCGCCCCAATCAGCGTCCACGTTTTAAACCCAAAACGAGCTCTGTCATCTCATCGGAACGTCTCATCCTGCAGTTCACTCTGCTCAACATCCATCCATCATCTTCTGCTTTAACCTGTACCATGCCCATCCAGCTGAGAACGCGGAGGAAACCCACGCGGACACGGGGAGTACATGGAAACTCCACCCAGATGGGGATTCGAACCGGGAATTCCCTAGTGCTGAGAGGAGAACATGCCAACCACTAAGGAGGAAACGTCGGTCAATGCACCTGCGTTCTACCCATTCATCCATGTGGTTCTGATTGGTGGAAATTGAAGTTGGCAGAACCTGAGAACACATTCTTTCAGGGAGGAGACAGGGAGAAGACAGGGGCAAGAGACAAAGTAGAGAAATGAGACAGGGGCAAGAGGCATAAGAGAGAGAGGAGGCAGGCAAGAGACCTAGGGGAGAGAGAAGACAGTGGCAAGAGACATAGAGACAGAGGATATAGGGGTAAGAGACGTAAAAGAGAAGGGGGACAGGGGCAAGAGACATAGAGACAGAGGAGATAGGGGTAAGAGACATAAGAGAGAGGGGAGATAGGGGTAAGAGACATAAACGAGAAAGGGGACAGGGGCAAGAGACATAGAGACAGAGGAGAGAGGAGATAGGGGTAAGAGACATAAGAGAGAGAGAGGAGATAGGGGTAAGAGACATAAAAGAGAAAGGGGACAGGGGCAAGAGACAAAGACAGAGGAGATAGGGGTAAGAGACATAAGAGAGAGAGAGGAGATAGGGGTAAGAGACATAAAAGAGAAAGGGGACAGGGGCAAGAGACATAGAGACAGAGGAGATAGGGGTAAGAGACGTAAAAGAGAAAGGGGACAGGGGCAAGAGACATAGAGACAGAGGAGATAGGGGTAAGAGACATAAGAGAGAGAGAGGAGATAGGGGTAAGAGACATAAAAGAGAAAGGGGACAGGGGCAAGAGACATAGAGACAGAGGAGATAGGGGTAAGAGACGTAAAAGAGAAAGGGGACAGGGGCAAGAGACATAGAGACAGAGGAGATAGGGGTAAGAGACATAAGAGAGAGAGAGGAGATAGGGGTAAGAGACGTAAAAGAGAAAGGGGACAGGGGCAAGAGACATAGAGACAGAGGAGAGAGGGGTTCAGGGAAAAGAATATGAGAAAGAAATGAAGAGGAAATCTGGAAAGAGGATGAGAGAGGGAGAGAGAGAGAGATAGAGAGAGGGAGAGAGAGGGAGAGAGAGAGAGTGAGAGAGACAGAGAGAGAGAGAGAGACAGAGAGAGAGAGAGAGAGTGAGAGAGAGTGAGAGAGACAGAGAGAGAGAGAGAGAGAGACAGAGAGAGAGAGAGAGAGACAGAGAGAGAGAGAGAGAGACAGAGAGAGAGAGAGAGAGAGAGAGAGAGAGTGAGAGAGACAGAGAGAGAGAGAGAGAGAGAGAGAGAGAGTGAGAGAGAGAGAGAGACAGAGAGAGGCAGAGGATGAGGTAAAGAGAGGGTTAGTGAGGAGGTATATAAATGATAAATGATAAATGATGAATGATGAAGGACGGGGGGAAAAGACAAACTTCTGATTTGTGAAGTTAATTCAGCGAGGACACGGCGCCCGGCTGCTTAAAGGACTTAAGAACAGTTCCGCAGGTGGAACGAATCGCAGACGGAGCTGAATCAGGGACGCAGCGTCCCGACGTCCCGACGTTCCGTTCACTTCCATTCATCCTCTTAAGGATTACTGCCCTGATATTCGGGGTAACGGCTAATTCAATACTGAGGCAGATTATAACTTAATCCAGCAGGGTGTGTGTTAGTGTGGTGTGTGTTAGTGTGGTGTGTGTTAGTGTGGTGTGTGTTAGTGTGGTGTGTGTTAGTGTGGTGTGTGTTTGTGTGGTGTGTGTTAGTGTGGTGTGTGTTAGTGTGTTAGTGGTGTGTGTTAGTGTGGTGTGTGTTAGTGTGGTGTGTGTTAGTGTGGTGTGTGTTAGTGTGGTGTGTGTTTGTGTGGTGTGTGGTGTGTGTTTGTGTGGTGTGTGTTAGTGTGGTGTGTGTTAGTGTGGTGTGTGTTAGTGTGGTGTGTGTTAGTGTGGTGTGTGTTAGTGTGGTGTGTGTTAGTGTGGTGTGTGTTTGTGTGGTGTGTGTTAGTGTGGTGTGTGTTAGTGTGTTAGTGGTGTGTGTTAGTGTGGTGTGTGTTAGTGTGGTGTGTGTTAGTGTGGTGTGTGTTAGTGTGGTGTGTGTTAGTGTGGTGTGTGTTTGTGTGGTGTGTGGTGTGTGTTTGTGTGGTGTGTGTTAGTGTGGTGTGTGTTAGTGTGGTGTGTGTTAGTGTGGTGTGTGTTTGTGTGGTGTGTGTTAGTGTGTTAGTGTGGTGTGTGTTAGTGTGGTGTGTGTTAGTGTGGTGTGTGGTGTGTGTTAGTGTGGTGTGTGTTAGTGTGGTGTGTGTTTGTGTGGTGTGTGTCTGTGTGGTGTGTGTGTTAGTGTGGTGTGTGTTAGTGTGTTAGTGTGGTGTGTGGTGTGTGTTAGTGTGGTGTGTGTTTGTGTGGTGTGTGTTAGTGTGGTGTGTGTCTGTGTGGTGTGTGTGTTAGTGTGGTGTGTGTTAGTGTGTTAGTGTGGTGTGTGGTGTGTGTTAGTGTGGTGTGTGTTAGTGTGTTAGTGTGGTGTGTGGTGTGTGTTAGTGTGGTGTGTGTTTGTGTGGTGTGTGTTAGTGTGGTGTGTGTCTGTGTGGTGTGTGTCTGTGTGGTGTGTGTGTTAGTGTGGTGTGTGTTAGTGTGTTAGTGTGGTGTGTGGTGTGTGTTAGTGTGGTGTGTGTTAGTGTGGTGTGTGTTAGTGTGTGTAGTGAGAGAGAGAGAGAGTAAGAGAGTGGAGGGAGGAGAGAGAGAGTGTGTGAGAGAGAGAGAGCGAAATAGAGAGTGGAGGGAGAAGAGAGAGAGAGAGTGTGTGTGAGAGAGAGAGTGTGTGTGTGAGAGAGAGAGAGTGTGTGTGTGAGAGAGAGAGAGAGAGAGTGTGAGAGAGAGAGAGAGCGAGATAGAGAGTGGAGGGAGAAGAGAGAGAGAGAGTGTGTGTGAGAGAGAGAGAGTGTGAGAGAGAGAGAGCGAGATAGAGAGTGGAGGGAGGAGAGAGAGAGAGTGTGAAAGAGAGAGAGTGAGAGAGAAAGAGAGTGGAGGGAGGGAGGAGAGAGAGAGAGTGTGAGAGAGAGAGAGAGAGTGGAGGGAGGGAGGGAGGAGAGAGAGAGAGTGTGAGAGAGAGAGAGTGTGTGTGTGAGAGAGAGAGAGAGAGAGAGAGAGAGTGGAGGGAGGGAGGGAGGGCGTGCGAGTATAAGGGATGACCCCGATAACTCTGCCCCGGCTGTCCCACATGATAAACTTCTTCCATTTGCTTTTTCTTTAACGCGTTCCCTAAAAGCATTTATCTCGTCTCAGACACACGGCTTAAACACTGCCCCGGTCCCCCGGTCCCCCGGTACCGCGCGGTGCGGGGACCTGCCCCGGGTACGAGTCCTGCGCTGCGGTGCTGCCTCCTCCGGGACGCAGGAGCCTAAAGAGCCTCGCAGAAATGCTGCTGCAACAATTTACAACAGATCCCTTCAGGTGGAACCCCGCCGCAGTGGCGCCGCTCGTTCGGGGGTCCCACGCCGCACACAACGACTGATTTTGTCGTTCCGCGGGGTTCTAAAGCCTATCCCATCCGTTTCGGATCGCCTTGAACTGACATCTTATTTGGGTTTCTGCATTTTCATTTTTTACATTTTTTATTAAAATTTTTATTCATTTTAATTTTTAATTCTTTTTATTTTTTTTTATTTTTAACTGGCGGCACGGTGGCTTAGTGGTTTAGCACGTTCTCCTCTCAGCGCTAGGGATTCCCGGTTCGAATCCCCATCTGGGTGGAGTTTCCATGTTCTCCCCATGTCTGCGTGGGTTTCCTCCGGGTTCTCCGGTTTCCTCCCACAGTCCAAAAACATGGATCAAGTCATTTGAGTTCTCCAAATTGGCCCATATAGAGTGTGTCTGTGTGAGTGAGTGTGTGCCCAGCGATGGATTGGCGCCCTGTCCTGGGTCTATCTGCCCAGCACCCGAGACGTTCTCCCCTGGATGGGCATGGGGAACCCCCCCCCCGCGACCCTAATATAGGATAAAGCGGGAGATAATGAATGAATGAATTTTAAACTGCATTAATCTTCTATTTTGTTTTGTTTGTACTATTTTAATGTTGATAATGTTCTCTTTGTTTCGTAAAGCGTCTTTGAGGTCCCTAAAAGCGCTATATGAATATACCGTATTATAAAAGTCGTCATTCCAATGCGGAACGCCGCGCCGCGCACAATGACTGATTTTGTCGTTCCGCGGGGTTCTAAAGCCTATCCCATCCATTTCGGATCGCCTTGAACTGACATCTTATTTGGGTTTCTGCATTTTCATTTTTAAAATTTTTTATTTAATGCGGAACGCCGGTATCTACAGGCATGTTGTTGGGTTCGATGGGAACGGCGGTTCTCGAGGGACCCGATACAGTTAATGACAGTGAGTTCCGTGCATGCAGATGCCGTTGGACCCGTGTGTTACCCATGATGCAATGCTGTGTGAAGCGTATGTGCGCATAATTAATGGGCTGCGTTTGGTCTGCAGCAGCGGTAAGGTGCAATTCGGAGCGTTTCCGTGATGAACAGCACGATGGGGTCGAGGTCAGCACGGTCGCCTCTCGGGGCTCCAGATCCAGGTTCGAATCCCAGTCTGCGTGGAGTGTCCGTGTTCTCCCCGCGTCCACATGGGTTTTGTTTAGGTTCTAGAGTCTCCTTCCATCCATCCATCACCTTCTGCTGAAAGCTCCAGGGGAGTGGGAGTGTGTCCGGTGATGGATTAGTGCCCTGTCCTGGGTTTATCTGCCCGGCGCCTGAAACGTTCTGCCTGGATGGACATGGGGAACCTTCCCACAACCCAAGTAGAGGATTAAGAGGACGATATCAGATGGACGGATATTAATAAAATAAAGCCTGACTCGCTTTAGGATGAAACGTGATGAGTGTATATCTGTTACTCTATATGTATGGCGTTGTATGTCAGGGTGTTGGGTTATCAATCAGAAGGTTGTGGGTTCAAATCCCAGGTCCCCTGAAGTTACCAGTGTGGGTTCTTGAGCAAGACCCTTAACCCTCATTGCTCCAGGGATGCTGTGTTTAACCCTGTGCTCACCTTGTAAGTCGTTTTGGATAAAAACATCTGCTAAATGACCAAATGTAATGTAAATGTAAATGTATATAGAAAGCTGAATGTCTGTGTGTGTGTGTGTGTGTGTGTGTGTGTGTGTGTGTGTGTGTGTGCGTGCTATACAAAACAGAATTTCGCCTTTATTCTTTAAGATATACAGCGTGATTAATGCAAAAGAAATCAACAGGCATCCATATCTGACTGCCACTGAAAAAACAGCGAGGGGGGAACATGTCGATGTTTCATAGATGGAGGAGGGAGTACGCTGGTTGGATGACAGAAGGTAGGAACGAGTGGAGAACGTGGATCTGGAGCAATTTGCATTTAAATATGAGAGGAATCTGACTGTGCTCTATATTTTAGCCACTTTCCTTCCATACCACTCAATAAACCCACAAAGCCAGCACAGAACGTACTCTATTTTCATATGAGCGAGTGTGTGTGTGTGTGTGTGTGTGTGTGTGTGTGTGAGTGTGTGTGTGTATACTTGCATCTTTTTGGTTTTAGCCTTTAAAGAGCCAGAGGGCAACATGTTCACTGTAGAGCTTTTTTAATACTATCATTATCCAACATGTAAAAGGTAATTAGAAATAACCGAGTACTTCTCTGCCATCTGCTCCGTGTTTTGAAGAGAATTAAACAAAAGCCTCTAAAAGCACACGGGTACCTTGAAAGGAGATTATGCACCTTATCATTAATTTTTACAAATGCGGCCCTCACCAGATCGAGATGAAAGTGATGGGGCAGCTTCATGGGACATTATAATAATAATAATAATAATAATAATAATAATAGCCCAGCGATGGATTGACGCCCTGTCCTGGGTGTATCTGCCCAGCGCCCAAGATGTTCTCCCCTGGATGGGCATGGGGAACCCCACCGCGACCCTAATAGAGGACAAAGCGGGAGATGATGAATGAAAGAATAATAATAATAATGTTCTTCATAATGTTCGTTGTTTCATTATTATTATTTTAGAACGTAACAAACGTTTTTTTTTTAATAATCCTTTTATTAAAGAACACAAGACTTATATACATAAACAAATAATGATTAGAGGTAATATAATCCATCCATCCATTATCTTCCGCTTTATCCTCTATCAGGGTTGCGGGGGGGGGGGGGCCTCCAGGGGAGAACGTTTCGGGCGCTGGGCAGATACACCCAGGACAGGGCGCCAATCCATCACTGGACACACTCACACACACACACACAAAAACACTCTATATGGGGCAATTTGGAGAACTCAATTGACCTTGATCCATGTTTTTGGACTGTGGGAGGAAACCGGAGAACCCGGAGGAAACCCACGCGGACACGGGGAGAACATGGAAACTCCACCCAGATGGGGATTCGAACCGGGAAATCCCAGCGCTGAGAGGAGAACATGCTAAACCACTAAGCCACCGTGGGTACTATAATAATGAAATAAAATCAAAACCAAACGCAAGATGATAATAATAAACATAAAATCTGACCCCCAAACCTTTAAAGGGGGTGTGTCCTAACCAGGGGGCCACATGACCATATGACCATATAACGGTTCAGTACACAGACCGACCATGTGAGGGCGTAGTTGGGACTTTAAAAGGGTTATGGTTGAAACCTGAGCATGTGGAGTCCCATGTTGGGTTCTGAGGTCAGACATCATACAGTGTCCTGCGGCAGAGGGGGTTAGGGGTCTTGGTTTAGAACCTACACTGGTGTTTGATGGTGGATTTGGGGGTTTGAACCGTCAACCTTCTCCATGACGACGGAGCGACCACACCCTTAATCCACGGGTTGTTTATATTCATACAATCACTGCATCCCCAAACTTCCATCCAGCGTGTCCTGCAGAACCCCAGTCCCCTGAAACGAGCAGACATTCCGTACAGAATGCGACGGATAAAGGCGCGGTACTCGGTTATGTTGGGTTCTCCGTGATTTTCAGCCAGCCTCGGGATCAGATCGCAGGTTCGTGGTTCCACAAAAGACAGAAAAAAATTAATGGAGTGAAGTTGTGACCCCTCAGAACGCGGCATGATGTTGAGTGTGAGAATGAAAAATGAGGTTGCCCTTATAAAGGTATTAAAGACGTCTGCAGGATTGCATTTTAATCGAGGTTTTTTTCATTCGACTGAGCTTTTAATAAAGACGCTGATACGACTCCGCAGCCTTCAGCACGTCGGGACGGCACCACCGTCCAATCACGCCACTCCAATCCATTATCATTAACTTTAACATTAAACTTTTATTTAACATTGATTCATATGTATTAAATATTAATGCTTCAGCAAACGTTGGGCTGAAATATCAGTATAACTCACCCACCCATCCCTCCATCCACCTGCCATCCATTACTCCACCCAACCACACACTGATCCACCAATCCATTCGTGCCACCCAGCCACCCATTTAACCATCCAACCACCCATAACCAACCACCCACCCATCCCTCCATCCACCAACCATCCATTACTCCACCCACCCATTAATCCACCAATCCATTCAATTCAACAAACAAAAATCGTCCACCCACTAATCCATTCATCCACCCATTTAACCATCCAACCACCCATAACCAACCACCCACCCATCCCTCTATCCATCTACCATCCATTACTCCACCCACCCATTAATCCACCAATCCATTCAATTCAACAAACAAAAATCGTCCACCCACCAATCCATTCATGCCACCCAGCCACCCATTTAACCATCCAACCACTCATAACCAACCACCCACCCCTCCCTCCATCCACCAACCATCCATTACTCCATCCACCCACCCATTAATCCACCAATCCATTCAATTCAACAAACAAAAATCGTCCACCCACCAATCCATTCATGCCACCCAGCCACCCATTTAACCATCCAACCACCCATAACCAACCACCCACCCATCCCTCCATCCACCAACCATCCATTACTCCACCCACCCATTAATCCACCAATCTATTCAATTCAACAAACAAAAATCGTCCACCCACTAATCCATTCATGCCATCCAGCTACCCATTTAACCATCCAACCACTCATAACCAACCACCCACCCATCCCTCCATCCACCAACCATCCATTACTTCACCCACCCATTAATCCACCAATCCATTCAATTCAACAAACAAAAATCGTCCACCCACTAATCCAATCATGCCACCCAGCCACCCATTCACTTATTACCAACCACCCACCCATCTCTCCATCCACCTAACATCCAATTCATTTAATTCAACAAACAAAAATCGTCCACCCACCAATCCATTCATGCCACCCAGCCACCCATTCACTTATTACCAACCACCCACCCATCTCTCCATCCACCTAACATCCAATTCATTTAATTCAACAAACAAAAATCGTCCACCCACCAATCCATTCATGCCACCCAGCCACCCATTTAACCATCCAACCACTCATTACCAACCACCCACCCATCCCTCCATCCACCAAACCACCAATCCATTCAATTCAACAAACAATAATCATCCACCCACCAACCCATTCATGCCATCCAACCACCCATAACCACCCATCCATTCCTACATCCACCTACCATCCATTACTCCACCCAACCACCCACTAATCCACCAATCCCTTCATGCCAGTCAACCACCCATAACCATTCTCACTTCATCTCACACTACACCCACAAATCATTACATCGGCCCACTCGCCGCGCCTCGCCCGTCTGCACTGTATTTATTACCAATGACGTTTTTTAAATTTATTTTAATTAATTAATTAATTTTTAATGATTAATCACGCCAATCCAATCGGTTTCATTAACGTACATCACGCTCAGGTGGTTCATAGCAGACAGTACGCTGGGTGTTTTCACTCTCCGTGTCTGTAAGGTGCTTAGGTACTTCTGAAGAACGTCAGGTTCTAAGGCTGGTGTTAGAAGAGCTCCGCGTTCCCCGAGCCGATCCCTCGTTCTGGTTCCGTTTCAATGTGCAGACATGTGAGCGTGTCACTCCACAGCGAATGAGCGAGCACGTTCACAAAGCGGACTCAGATGGGCGCTATTTTCAGCGAGTGCACATCTGCGGGGGCAGCTGTTTGAATTCCAGCGGAACGTCGGGGTATTATCCCAAACCTGGGTCCTGTGTTACTGCCAGGCCTTTGGGTTCAGACGTTTTAAATTGCTTGCGTAAAGACAAGAACAAGAGTCGAGAGTTTAAACAGGGCCCTTTAAATCATCGCATATTAGAACCGTGGACCGCGTGGCTTGATTCCGGGGGCGTGTCGCCGTGCGGTTGCTATTGTAACGACGGGAAAAGCCACGTACTAATTCACGTAATCATTCGTGGGTGTGTTTACGTGCAATAACCCAATCAGTGTCGCGTGTCGTTCCCTTTAAGAACCAGGTGGCACTCTGACTTTGGCGGGTTGCTATTTCAGCAGTGCAGCTACCTGGACTCCATGAGGTTCTCCATTTGAGTGTGAATGGAGAACCCGCAGTATAGTGTAGACAACAGATCTGCATTCTCTGTAAAAAATCTTTCTCCCCGGGTCTGTGTGGGTTTCCTCCGGGTTCTCCGGTTCCCATCCACAGTCCAAAAACAAGGATTCAAGTCATATTACCTGCTCTAACTTGCCCCTATATAGTACGTGTGAGTAAGTAAGTAAGTAAGTAAGTAAACTTTATTTATATAGCACTTTTCATAGGCACAGGCCACAAAGTGCTTTACAAAAAGATAAAACATAAAAAAATAAAAGAAATAAACACAATAAAAGCACAATTTACACCACATAAAACATAAAAAAACATAAAAACATAAAAAGCACAACAACCAATACTACTGGCTAGCCCATTTGCCCAAATGCCTGTTTAAACAGATAAGTCTTTAACTGTTTTTTAAAAGAGTCCGCAGAGTCCGCCAATCTTAAAAAAGGGGGCAAAGAGTTCCACAGTTTGGGAGCAACAGCCTCGAATGCTCGATCGCCCCGAGTCTTTAACCGAGTGCGAGGAACAGATAGCATGTTCGAATTGTTAGACCGGAGCGAACGAGCTGATACGTGTTGATGGACCAGACCAGACACATACATAGGAGCCTGATTGTGTAATGCTCTAAAAGTAAGAGTTAAAATTTTAAAATAAATCCGGTATTCAACAGGAAGCCAGTGGAGGGATATTAAAAGTGGGGTTATGTGGGAACGTTTGTTTGCTTTTGTCAGCAATCTAGCAGCAGCATTTTGAATTAACTGCAACCGGCTACGAGCAGACATGCTGAGCGTGTGCCCAGCGATGGATTGCCCCCCTGTCCTGGGTGTATCTGCCCAGTGCCCGAAACGTTCTCCCCTGGATGGACATGAGGAACCGCCTGCAACCCAAGTATAGAATTAAGCAGATGATGAGATTAGGACAGTGGAAAATCACATTAAAGGTTAAAGGTCCAGAGTGTGATTTCCAGATCTGTGTGTAGTTTGCATGTTCTCCCCATCACACAAAAGCCACTTACAAGTATCCTAACGTCAGGGTTTGGGTCATATCACAGGGTCGGTCATGATCTGGCAACCTCGGAGCAATGACGCTTAAAGGGCCTTGCCCACTGATGGTGAGCTTGGGCTTGGAATCGGAACCCCGACACCCTTTCACGCCCTTTTAATCCATACGAGTCAGTGCACATTTAATGTGCGATTAACCATTTAGAGTGTAGAGTGTTGAAATGTTCTCCCCATGCCCATCCAGGGGAGAACATTTCGGGCACTGGGCAGATACACCCAGGACAGGGCGCCAATCTATCACTGGGCACACACTTACTCACACAGACACTCAATATGGGGCAGAACACGGGGAGGACATGGAAACTCCACCAAGATGGGGATTCGAACCGGGAATCCCCAGTGCTGTGAGGAGAACGTGCTAAACCACTAAGCCAACGTGCCGCCCTGCTACCAGACATGACAGGTTAAAAAAATAAATACGGCACGGTGGCTTAGTGGTCAGCACATTCGCCTCTCAGCGCTAGGGATTCCCGGTTCGAATCCCCATCTGGGTGGAGTTTCCTTGTTCTCCCCGTGTCCGCGTGGGTTTCCTCCGGGTTCTCCGCTTTCCTCCCACAGTCCAAAAACATGGATCAAGTCAATTGAATTCTCAAAATTGCCCCATATAGAGTGTGTCTGTGTGAGTGAGTGTGTGCCCAGCGATGGATTGGCGCCCTGTCCTGGGTGTATCTGCCCAGCGCCTGAGCCGTTCTTCCCTGGATGGGCATGGGGAACCCCACCGCGACCCTAACAAAGGATAAAGCGGAAGATAATGAATGAATGAATGAAAATAAAATAAAAAAAATAAAAAACAGATTGGTAGGAATTTACGATGTTCCGAACTAGCGCTTTAATAAGAGGCGCGCCTCGCCGTCCGTCGATCCGTCTTCCAAAAGAGCCTCTTTCTCCGCAGCTTTATTTAACGTTAAATCAAAGGCGACTGCGAGAAGCCGACACCTCGCCCTCACCTCGCCCTCACCTCGCAGAACAAGTAATCATGATCATTACTGCCTGCTCTTTGTGCCTCTGCTTCCAGCATCGCCGCTCCGGTTGTGACCTCACAACTATTGGTGTCACGGCGTCGCGGCTCTGAATGATGAGCCCGGCAGAGTCCCGCTCGGCTTTTGTTTTAGATAACCTTGGCTCTGTCCGGTTCTGCCCCCTCTGGCGCGCCGGCGTCGCTCGACTGCAGACACATAAAAGCTCTTTTCAAAATATTGTCCACGCTCCGTCGAGCATGTCCTGCCGATCCCGAGCCTCCGCCGTCCGGGGCTCCGGGAGCTGCCTGTGAGGGAGAGGAAGCAGAACCGAGCTGAGGTGCGAGTGCGCGTCGGGCCGCTGCGATCCCGGATCACGGTTCAGGTTACAGAATGTTTTAAGGAGCTATTGTTCTCCTAAAGCCACAGGAGCCACGCCTGGACGCCCTGCTCAGACCGAATATGATGCCGACCAAGGACGTCGTGCGCTCATCCGTCACCGTCCTGACGCCGCCGAGCAGGCCAGAATTTAGGATCCCCGGGTCCGCCGGTGCTTCGGGTTCTCTGGTAATATCCATTCGTGTTGAATTCAGTCTGGCTCCTGTCTACCCCACACACCTCCCTCGATCCGAACACGGTGACATGACATCCAGATAACGTGATGTCACAGACGCCAGGTGCAAATGAGTGATGGGAAGCCGATTGTCTAAATGTCATCATTGCGGATTCCCTTTAATCTGCCGGGACGCCGCTCCGCCGCTCGGCTCGAGATCTGAGGCTGATTGCCAACACGTACGTTCAGATAAGATCATCTGGAGATGGTGCTGTAACCAACATCGCAGGTGCACTCTGCGAAAGAAAAGATTTGCCACAGTTGACACTGAGGTAAATATTATACACACAGGGTGGCGCACGAGCTCCCGCAGGCGTCCCCCTCCCACGACCCGGTCCCCCGGACGCAGAGTTCCTCGCTCGGGCGCCAGAACACTTGGCATTACGGTGAAAAATTATCAGCTGGCGAATGGGCCAATGAGAAAGTGCCACTTTAATTTGCTCCACTCGGATGGAACTGCGCAGCCGCCTAATCCCCGCAGACAGCGGGTTTTATTGCTCCACTGCGATTGGTCCCTTCGGCCGCCCCGGGACGGACGCAACTGGGTTCTGGTGCACATTAATTCTATTTAAAATAAATATGACGGGGATTGAAGAGGATGCTGCAGAGTGTAGAGGAATAAGTCCTGCAGGCGTGGGGGTCGCCCGGGGCCGGCGGGGGGGGGGGGGGGGGGGGAGTACTGTGCAGTCAACACGCAGCAGGGTCACAGTGTAATCGTTTTCTGCGTGGGGAGGGGTGGGAGGTAATTATCAGAACGTTTCGTATCGTTGGTGGAACGTTTCGGTGCAGTTATACGGTCATCACGGGGTCTGCACCGCACACAGGCGGCGTTCTCGGTTTACCAATTAGAACTGCGATCGTTAATTAATCATTAGGGGGCGCCACAGCAGATCAATGATATCCATTTCACCTGTCCTGATTTTAACCCCTCTGTCAACCACTTCAGCGAGACAGTAACCCAACGCTGACACACCCTGCACTGGGTGACCACACCCCACAGAGTGACCACACCCCACAGAGTGACCACACCCTGCACTGAGTGACCACACCCCACAGAGTGAACACACTAAGTCAACACTCCACAGAGTAACCACACCCTACACTGAGTGACCACACCCTACACTATGGGACCACTACCTAAAGTAAATGACCACACCCTACACTAAATACCACACCCTATACTGAGTAAACACACCCTTAACTAATTCAACACCCCTTACAGAGTGACCACACCCTACACTAAAAACCACACCCTATACTGAGTGACCACACCCCACAGTAAATGACCACACCCTACACTAAATACCACACCCTACACTGAGTGACCACACCCTACACTATGGGACCACACCCTACAGTAAATGACCACACCCTACACTAAATACCACACCCTACACTGAGTAAGCACACCCTACACTAAATACCACACCCTACAATGAGTGACCACACCCTTAACTAATTCAACACCCCTTACAGAGTGACCACACCCTACACTAAATACCACACCCTACAATGAGTGACCACACCCTACACTAAATACCACACCCTACACTGAGTAAACACACCCTGAATTAAGTCAACACCCCTTACAGAGTGACCACACCCTACAATGAGTGACAACACACTACAATGAATGAACACACCCTACATTAATTGACCACACCCTATATTGAGTCAACACTTTGGATAAAAATGACCGGGACTTTAGAATACTGAAATTTGGCTCTTCGAACCTCTTGCCTTCTCAAAAAACATTTTCTCTTAAACTAATCTAATAATCTAATCTAATAAACTAATCTAATACTAATCCAATTAAAATGATTGATACTTAAGCATTAAGCACTGAGTGTATTGTGTATCTGTACCGTCGATTGCACCTCCCTCGAACCCTCACCACGTGAGCAATGTGCCTAAATGTTAAACCCCAATTTATTTCTGTTGTCCTGCGTGAACGTTCCTCCGCTCCTCGGTCTGTTCTTCCCATCTGGTGGCCTTGCTCATTGGCGTTCTCTCGCCCCGCCGTGCATGGGAAGCATATGATGATATGCATATTGCCCCGGAGTGATGCATTCACTGTCAACTAGAATACTGAAGGAGCAATTGCCAGCCGGCAGGTGAACATGCCCTTGAATAAAAAAAAAAAAAAAAAAACGAAAAGAGCCCGCAACCGAGATAAGAACGGGCCTCTGGTGTGGCACTTCCATTCTCCCGAGCGAGCCTCGCCGTCCGCCCATCAAATCTCATTCGCTTCATTTGTCACCAAAGCCGCCTTTGTTGCCGTGTGAACCCACTCCGCCACTCACACAGAAGAGCCATTACAGTCGAGGCACGGAGGAGCTGCGGCTTCTCCCGCCGGACCGACACATCAGAACCGGCGCGGAACCGTGAGCCACCACGCAACGGCTGATCGCAATAACTCATCTCATTTTCCATCCATTATCTGCTGCCTTATCCTCTACTAGGGTCAAGGGTGGGGGGGGGAGTGGTTCCCAACGTTTCAGGTGTTGGGCAGATACACCCAGAACAGGGCGCCAATCCATCACTGGACACACACTCACTCAAACACACACACTCTATATGGGGCAATTTGGAGAATTCAGTTGACCTTGATCCATGTTTTTGGACTGTGGGAGGAAACTGGAGAACCCGGAGGAAACCCACGTGGACACGCGTACACAACATGGAAACTCCACCCAGATTGTGATTCGAACTGTTGAGAGGAGAACATGCCAACCACTAAGCCACCGTGCTGCCCTCATCTAATTATCTTCAGAATTCTACACCCGGGTCGGCCCGTCCAGGGGAGGAGGGGGCAATAATCCACTGTGGAGCACACGCTTACACACCAAATGAGGGCAATTCAGAGCAGCCAATTGGCCTTGAATTCAGGTTTTGGGACTGTGGGCGGAAACCGGAGAACCCGGAGAAAACCCATGCGGACACGGGGAGAACATGGAAACTCCACCCAGATGGGGATTCGAACTGCTGAGAGGAGAACATGCCAACCACTAAGCCACCGTGCCACCCTCCTGTCATTATCTTCATAATTCTACACCCGGGTCGGCCCATTCAGGGGAGGAGGGGGCAACAATCCACTGTGGAGCACACGCTTACACACCAAATGAGGGCAATTCAGAGCAGCCATTTGGCCTTGAATTCAGGTTTTGGGACTGTGGGAGGAAACCGGAGAACCAGAAGGTCACCCGCACAGACACGGGGAGGACATGGAAACTAGAGAACGGAGTCTGTAATTGTAAACCTACAAAGTCCGATATGGTAAGTGGAGGAAATGACACAGCGGAGCCAGAAGGGGGCGTTGCCTAACGTATTTATTTGTACACACTTTGTTATTTTTCTTTTCTCTTGGGTTTGATGATGGAATTTTGGCTTTCCATTTTCCGGAAGTCTCCTCAGGTCTCCAGCGCCCTCAGCTCAGGGGACAGGTTTGATCTGAGAATAAACGCGAGCTCATGTTTACAAAATGCTGCTGAGACGAAACGTCCGCTCTCGGTAACTCGTTATCTCTCCTCCCTTTGTGTCCACCCTCTGGTCTGGTAGAGGACGAGCTGCAGCTACCTGCTGTGCACCATTCTACTCTTCGTGGCCGTCCTCCTGGCGGTGACGGTGACCGGCACCATCCTGTTGATGAACCATTCCCAGACCCCGTCTGGCCCCGAGGCCCCGCCCCTCATCAGCACCAACCAGGACGAGGGCAACGCCCTGGTGACGGTGGAGCGGGGCGACGGCTCGCGCATCAACATCTTCATCGACCCCAACTGCCCCGACTACAACAGCGACTTCCTGAAGCTGGAGGGCCTGCAGACGTCCCTGCTGCACTCCATCAGCCACCACGACACGGACCTGAAGTCGGTGAAGGGCCAGGAGCGCGCCCTGCTGGTGCAGCTGGCCGAGGAGGTGGCCAAGCTGTCGACCCACGGCGGCCAGCTGAAGATGGAGTACAGCGCTCTGAGACAAGGACAGAACGCCATCAGCCATGAGATCAGCGTCCTGCAGTCTGAACAGGCCAGACTGTCCCAGGTCAGAAACTTTTAACGTTACGGTGGAGAACCAGCATGTGGATCATCTGTAACAGCTTTGTATAAACTTTGTCCTATTATTTAGAACAGGTACCTCGTATGTGTAGCTTGTAGTTTTCTGTAGGTTTCCTACAATCGGGGGCTTGGTGCTTGGTATGTCCCCCTACCAGTGTTGGAGAACTAGGTCTGAATCCCAATCTGGGTGAAGTTTCTAGGTTCTCCTTGTGTCCAAGTGGGTTTTCTTCCAGTTCCCCAGTCCAAAAACATGGATTCAAGGTAAATTGGCTGCTCCAAATTGCCCCATGAACCCTATGTATTTGTGAGTGTGCGCCCAGCAATGGACTGGCGGCCTGTCCTGGGGGTATTTTCCCAGAACCCGCGACCCTCGCAGATAGAGGATTGAGCTGAAGATAAAAAGATGAGATATAATCTCCAATCTGGATGACACGGTGGGTTAGTGATTGGCATGTTCTCCTCTCAGCACTAGGGATTCTTGGTTCGAATCCCAATCTGGGTGGAGTGTCCATATTCTCGCTGTGTCCGCGTAGGTTTCCTCCGGGTTCTCCGGTTTCCTCCCCCAGTCCAAAAACATGGATCAAGGTCAATTGTGTTCTCCAAATTGTCCCATATAGAGTGTGTCTGTGTGAGTGAGTGTGTGTCCAGTGATGGATTGCCCCCCTGTCCTGGGTGTATCTGACCAACGCCCCGAACGTTCTCCCCTGGATGGGCATGTGGACCCCCCCCCCCTCGACCCTACTATAGGATAAAGTGGAAGATAATGGCTGGATGGTTTCTCAGCCATGAGAACCCAGACAGGTAGCAGTGTACGGACCTCAGGACGGTTCTCCAGCCGACTGCAGCGCTCACAGAATATTTTCCTCTCATGTTCAAAAGCACTTCTTGCACCGGAAGGGGTTATTTCCAAAAACCGATGATTTAATTAGTTCATTAGCTGAAGTGGAACCTGTAATAGTGTTATTTCAGCAGCGGCGCCGGAGATGGCCCGCAGCCTGAGACAGATGGCTGGAGGTTCTTCACCATTTGGATCAGCGTTTTTATGAGATCCGTGAACTTGGAGCGGCTTTTATTTAGATTTTCTCAGCCAGGCAATAAACACAAAGCTCGATCAGTGAGAAGGAGACATCGTCTATAAAGCCTCCAGGTATACCCGTCTATTGATCGGCATATACGCCAAGAAATTTCATTACGTGCCTATGAAGTCGTCACTTGATGGACAGCTGGAAAAATACTTTTCACTGTTGTTTTTATTAAAATACAAATTTTTGGGGAGGGTGGGTAATGTGGTGGAATTTTTGGGGATGGTGGGTATTGTGGTGGTAATGTGGTGGAATTTTTGGGGAGGGTGGGTAATGTGGTGGAATTTTTGGGGAGGGTGGGTAATGCGGTGGTATTTTTGGGGAGGGTGGGTAATGTGGTGGAATTTTTGGGGAGGGTGGGTAATGTGGTGGTAATGTGGTGGTATTTTTGGGGAGGGTGGGTAATGTGGTGGTAATGTGGTGGTATTTTTGGGGAGGGTGGGTAATGTGTTGGAATTTTTGGGGAGGGTGGGTAATGTGGTGGTAATGTGGTGGTATTTTTGGGGAGGGTGGGTAATGTGGTGGTAATGTGGTGGCATTTTTGGGGAGGGTGGGTAATGTGGTGGAATTTTTGGGGAGGGTGGGTAATGTGGTGGTAATGTGGTGGTATTTTTGGGGAGGGTGGGTAATGTGGTGGGCTGGACATGAAGTTGTCTCATTAAGATCGTATGAAGCTTCGTATGATTAGATCACATCCATCCATCATTACCGCTTAATCCTCTACTGGGCTTCGAGGGGGCGGGGTTCCCCATGCTCCCCCAAGGGGTCAACGTTTTGGGCGCCGGGCAGACACACCCAAACCCATCGCTGGGCACACACTCACTCACATAGCCACACACACTATATGGGGGCAATTTAAAATGACCAGAAAACCCAGAGGAAACCCACACGGACATGGGGAGAACATGAAAAACTCCACCTGTGGATCAGGATTCAAACCCAGACGGATTTGATGAATATGGGAACTTCATCTCGTCTCCAAATAGATCTTAACATTTGCAAATTTAAACTCTGTAGAAGTTCCGTAACCCGCAGAGTGATTCGTCTTTAATGTGATGACGTTAAAAGGCAGTTGGAGACGGGCATCTCGACCCTGTTTACACACCGTCATCACCTTTAATGATCACGTAGCCCGTAAAATATAACACTGACGGAGGGGAAGCGACGGGAAGACGTGCGTTTTTAGAGGGAAGACAGATTATCTTGCGTTATCTCGTCAAACAAACGGAAAGCCGGGTCTAATCCCGTCACTTTGCGAGCGGCAGGCGTACCGTAACGCACTCCCCGTAATTAACTTCCTCACCCTGTGTGTGGAAGCTTTAACGCCGGCCCTCAGAGGACGGGTCCTCAGACCTGTTGTGTCTCTGTCATCAGGTACGAGGGGTATGAGGGGGTATGAGGTGCGAGGGGTGTAGAAGCTCATTATAAGAGGGTTGGGTTCATCAATATAAAGGCTGTGGGTTCAAATCTCAATCCCATCAATCCGAGCCCTTGAGCGCGGCCCTTGACCCTCATTGCTGCAGGGATGCTGTATCACCGCTGACCCTGCGCTCCGACTCCAACCCTCAGTCTAATTGCCTCATATAGTGTGTGTGCTCTGTGATGGATCGGCACCCTGTCCTGTGTGTATCTATCTGCCCCGTGTCCAAAATGTTCTCCCATTAGAAGTTCAAGTCATTTATCTATAGAGTGTTTTTTTTACAATAGCACATCATCACAAAGCAGCT
Source organism: Corydoras sp. C115 (assembly GCA_019802505.1). Lineage (NCBI taxonomy): Eukaryota > Metazoa > Chordata > Actinopteri > Siluriformes > Callichthyidae > Corydoras > Corydoras sp. C115. The sequence continues at coordinate 1,520 of JAFMOC010000976.1, read as the reverse complement.
TTACAGAGTTGTAAGCCTTTAATCCCCCAAAGAGCGAGCCGAAGCGACAGTGGCAAGAAAAAAACTCCCTGTTATTTTGTTATTTTAAGGAGGAAACCTTGTGAGGACCGAGGCTCAACCTCCTCAAGCGGCCAGGCAGCAAGTATCCCAATAGAACCCAATAGTGTTGGGTATACAGTACCCTTGAGGCAGTGAGGGTTAAGGGCTGTCTTACTCAAGGACCCACTTTGGTAACCAAGATTCGAACCCAACACCCTAACCCCTGATCTACCACCCCACCCCCACCCCCCACCCCCGTGCCCTTTCACAGTCATGAAGCCAAATCAGAAATGAAATCCATCCATCCATCCATTATCTTCAACTTTATCCTCTACTAAGGTGGCGAGGGGGGGGGGGTGTTCCCCATGCCCATCCAGGGGAGAACGTTCCGGGCGCTGGGCAGATACACCCAGGACAGGACGCCAATCTATCACTGGACACACAGACACACTCTATATGGGGCGATTTGGAGATTCCAATTGACCTTGATCTATGTTTTCCGACTGTGGGAGGAAACCGGAGAACCCGGAGGAAACCCACGTGGACACGGGGAGAACATGGTAACTCCACCCAGATTGGGATTCGAACCCAGGAATCCCCAGCGCTGAGAGGAGAACATGCTAAACCACTAAGCCACCGTGCCACATTATTTTCCCAGCTGTATGTGAAGACACTGTAAGCAGTTGGGCAGCTTCATATGGAGGAATGGGGCAATCCGGGTTGCAGAGATATCGAGATGAAACGAGGACAAATGTCCCGCCGGTTGGAGTTCATGGGGGGGGGGGGACGTTCTGTGATGCGTTCTGCGGAATTCGTGCACATCTGTGTTTATACCTGGAATCCATTTGTCCTCGCAGATCGACGCTTCCTGCCGCGAGCTCGGCGTCCGCATGCAAAATGCCCCGCCGCCGGGGGGGGGGGGGGGGGGGGGGGGGGGCTGCTGGGAGGCTGAGGATGATTCATCCTCCAAACGTCTACGCGGCGGTTTTTTGCAGCTTTCCTGGACTCAACGCCCTGCCCATGGGTTTTCCCCTTGTTTTGTGGGAAAGGAGAACCCACAGAAAGTTGTAGACTCGTTCTGGTTCCTTATCGCAGTCCGATTTTAAAAGCGTGCCCAAACGCCCTTTTCCCCTTTAAAAAACCAGGTGGCGCTTGACCTTGTTGGGGTTTCTATTTGGCGGGGTGCAGTACCTGGAACAAAGCGCGCTCCCGAGGTTCTCCATTGTTCTGTGAAGGAGAACGCACAGTAAGGCAGCCTCGACTGTGTTTCTGTACAAATCAATTTTAGATTTTTTTAGCGTGCCCCAAACGCCTCCCTTTTTAAAAACCAGGTGGCTCTGACTTTGCCGGGTTTTTCGATTTAAACGGGCAGCTACCTGGCTCAAAGCGCTGCTCCATCAGGTTCTCCACTGTTCTGTGATTGGGGAAAACCCCCGTAAGTCGCCCCGTATCTGTGTTCTCTGTACAAATCAATCAGTTTA
>JAFMOC010000975.1:12500-57054 GCA_019802505.1 Corydoras sp. C115 | reverse complement strand
TGTGTGTGTGTGTTAGAGAGTGTGTGTGTTAGAGAGAGTGTGTGTGTGAGTGTGAGTGTGTGTGTGTGTGTGTGTGTGTGTGAGTGTGTGTGTGTGTGATGAATAAACCCCCAGAACTCGATGATTAAAGTCAGGGTTCAAATACGTCAGAACATATAAATCATAATAAATAAAAGAACTAATTATAAAGAAAAACATGACGAGGTTTGATGCCAAACTCTGTGCGGTGTAATTAATCAGGACAACACCCTCAGCATCAACACCACCACCCTCCACCTCCCTCCACCCTGGGTTCTGTGTTAGAACGTGTCTGCTGTTTGCTTTCTGTTGCTGATGTTCAAGCTGCTCTTCATTGTGTAACTCGGCGGATCCTCACTAGGGCTGCAACTAACGATTATTTTGATAATCGATTAATCGGTCGATTATTTTTTCGATTAATCGATGATAAATAAATTTCCATGGCTTTACATTTACATTTAATCATTTAGCCGACGCTTTTATCCAAAGCGACTTACAAATGAGAACATTACAGTCAGAAGTTATGAAGAAAACCAACTCCACTGTAGAATTATTAAACAGATCAATAAATGTCTGGGACGGCACGTGGCTTAGTGGTTTAGCATGTTCTCCTCTCAGCGCTAGGGATTCCCGGTTCGAATCCCCATCTGGCTCGAGTTTCCATGTTTTCCCCATATCCGCGTGGGTGTCCTCCGGGTTCTCCGGTTTCCTCCCACAGTCCAAAAAACATGGATGAAGTCAATTGAGTTCTCCAAATTGCCCCATATAGAGTGTGTGTGTGAGTGAGTGTGTGTCCAGCGATAGATTGCCCCCTTGTCCTGGGTGTATCTGCCCAGCGCCCAAGACGTTCTCCCCTGGATGGGCATGGGGAACCCCCCCCACCCCTGCGACCCTAGTAGAGGATAAAGTGGGAGATAATGAATGAATGAATGTCTGGATTTAATTACAGTATGAGTTTAAATCAGGGGTGTCCACACTTTTCTGGCCCGAGATCTATTTCACACACACTCTATATGGGGCAATTTGGAGAACTCAATTGACTTGATCCATGTTTTTGGACTGTGGGATGAAAGCGGTGAACCCGGAAGAAACCCACGCGTACACGGGGAGAACATGGAAACTCCTCCCAGATGGGGATTCGAACCGGGAATCCCTAGTGCTGAGAGGAGAACATGCTAAACCACTAAGCCGCCTGTCGTTATCCAGAACAAGCAAAAACATCACGAAGCTGCTCTGGGTCTCAGTGTTCCGTTGATTCACTTTAAAACTATAGAACCTCGGGATGTTGTAGTGATTCACTCTGCTGTTCAGCTTCATCCTCATCGGTGACTCCAGCATGTTGAGTTTCAGGTGGTGGATCATCACCGTGGTTCTGCGTGGAGGACAGATCATTTTCTCAGAGCTCGTATCTTCAGCGTTCTTTATTCGTGTGAAGCGTGAAGCTCCCGCAGTTTTGACGATTTAAACGGAAGCTTGGTTTCTGCGTTGGCTGTGTTTCATTTGTACGATTTATCAACTCGTTCTGTTTAACGCTATTTTGGTTCCAGCGTTGTTTTCAGCTGCAGGTGACGTAAGCGGTTACGACATCGCGAGTAACGCGGAAATCGAGCGACCCGACCAATCGATGACCAAATTCATTATCGACATTTTTCATCATCGATTTTAATCGATTTTATCGATTCATTGTTGCAGCCCGCGACACGGTGGCTTAGTGGTTAGCACGTTCGCCTCTCAGCACTAGGGATTCCTGGTTCGAATCCCCATCTGGGTGGAGTTTCCATGTTCTCCCCGTGTCTGCGTGGGTTTCCTCCGGGTTCTCCGCTTTCCTCCCACAGTCCAAAAACATGGATCAAGTCAATTGAATTCTCAAAATTGCCCCATATAGAGTGTGTCTGTGTGAGTGAGTGTGTGCCCAGCGATAGATTGGCGCCCTGTCCTGGGTGTGTCTGCCCAGCGCCCGAGATGTTCTCCCCTGGATGGGCATGGGGAACCCCACCGCGACCCTAATAGAGGATAAAGCGGGAGATAATGAATGAATGAATTGTTGCAGCCCTAGTCGCTACCCACTTTTATAGAATACATTCATTCATTCATTATCTTCCGCTTCATCCTCTATTAGGGTCGCGGGGGGGGGGGGTTCCCCATGCCCATCCAGGGGAGAACGTTTCGGGCGCTGGGCAGATACACCCAGGACAGGGGGGCAATCTATCGCTGGGCACACACTCACTCACACAAACACACTCTATATGGGGCAATTTGGAGAACTCAATTGACTTGCTCCATGTTTTTGGACTGTGGGAGTAAAGCGGAGAACCCGGAGGAAACCCACGCAGACACGGGGAGAACATGGAAACTCCACCCAGATGGAGATTCGAACCGGGAATCCCTAGTGCTGAGAGGAGAACATGCTAAACCACTAAGCCACCGTGCCGCCTGTCGTTATCCAGAACAAGCAAAAACATCACGAAGCTGCTCTGGGTCTCAGTGTTCCGTTGATTCACTTTAAAATTAAAGAACCTCGGGATGTTGTAGTGATTCACTCTGCTGTTCAGCTTCATCCTCATCGGAAATCGTGCGACCCGACCAATCGATAACCAAATTCATTATCGACATTTTTCATCATCGATTTTAATCGATTTAATCGATTCATTGTTGCAGCCCTAGTCGCTACCCACTTTAATAGAATACATTCATTCATTCATTATCATCCGCTTTATCCTCTATTAGGGTCGCGGGGGGGTTCCCCATGTCCATCCAGGGAAGAACATTTATCAACAGGGGAGAACACAGATTTATCAACTCGTTCTGTTCGACCCGCTACATTTTGTTTCCGGCGTTGTTTTCAGCTGCAGGTGACGTAAGCAGTTACGACATCGCGAGTAACGCGGAAATCGTGCGACCCGACGAATCGATAACCAAATTCATTATCGACATTTTTCATCATCGATTTTAATCGATTTTATCGATTCATTGTTGCAGCCCTGATTCCGCACCGTTCCGCACGACGTTCTGCGTTAAAGCGGGTTTACCTGGCCGTACGCGAAGACGGTGGCGTTGTAACCCTGGAAGCAGCCCTCGATCAGCTTCTCGGTGCAGCTGCTGTAGATGCCGTCCTGCTGCGAGTCCATGTCGAACACGTAGTCGTACGTGAAGGCCTTGTCCTTTCCTAGGACCACCTGGGGTTCTCCGGGGGTCACCAGCGTGCAGATGTGACATCCTTCAATCTTCTCTTTAGCTAACTGAGGACGGATTCTGCGGAGGGCAGACGGGACAGAGCAGAGGACCAGGATCAGTATGATGTGGACATCTAACATCAGAGAGGACATCAGGGACGTTCCGAGACCATGTGTCTGGAACGACCCTAGACCCGGCGCTCAGACCCCACCCCCTGACCCTAGACCCCGCACTCCCAGGCCACACTCCCAGGCGCGGCACTCAGACCCCAACCCCAGACCCCGCACCCAATTCTCCAGACCCGGTGCTCAGACCCCACCCCCAGACCCCAGACCCGGTGCTCAGACCACAACCCCAGAACCTGCACCCAAGACTCCAGACCCGGTGCTCAGACCCCAAACTCAGACCCCACCCCCAGACCCTGCACCCAAGACTCCAGACCCGGTGCTCAGACCCCAAACCCAGACCCCACCCCCAGACCCTGCACCCAAGACTCCAGACCCGGTGCTCAGACCCCAACCCCAGAACCCTGCACCCAAGACCCCAGACCCGGTGCTCAGACCCCAACCCCAGACCCTGCACCCAAGACCCCAGACCCGGCACTTAGACCCCAACCCCAGAACCTGCACCCAAGACCCCAGACCGGGTGCTTAGACCCCGGCCCCAGACCCTGCACCCAAGACATGGCATTCAGACCCAACTCCCAGACCCGGTACTCAGACCCCAACCCCAGACCCTGCACCCAAGACTCCACCCCCAGACCTGGTGCTCAGACCCCACCCCCAGACTCAGCGCTCAGACCCTGGCCCCAAACCCCACCCCCAGACCCTGCACCTAAGACTTGGAATGGCGACTGTTAACTGCGTAAAACAAGCAGAGCTTTGGAGCTGGTTTGGGTGAAAGGAGAAGCAGATTAATAAAGGTACTGGTTCTGGATGGAGGGTGGTGTGCACATACTTTAAAGCCACAGACTGAAATGACAAGTTCCCAGCTGACGTGTGGAACCGAGACGCCGGAGAACCGAGACGCCGAGGGAACGGTTCCTCCACCCTCCCTCTCTGACCTTCACTAATCTCAGACCTCGTGGGGATTAGATCCAGAACCGGCACTCTGTGTGTCAGAGGTGAGCGTGAACCATGGGGGGTGTGGCCACCGGGTGGAGCAACAGAACGCAGAACGACAGGAACCATCCGAAAGACACCATCTGACAGAACCCTCCGAAAGAAACCCTCCAAAAGACACCATCTGACAGGTACCCTCTGAGAGGAACTCTGGGTGCGTGGCCACCGGGTGGAGCAACAGAACGCTGGTCCACCGCAGAACCTCGGACTCTGTACAGACGCTCTGAATGAGGACACCGAGCTGGAGGGTCTCCGGGGAGACGGAGGGCATTCTGGGTGATGACTCAGCAGATTGCTGGAAATGAAGTGCTTAAAGCGTCACATGACCATGAAGGTATTTCACTGTGGATGGGGGGGGGCACCACGGTTCTGGACTCGGTGGTCCGATCTGATGGTTCACTGTAACAGAACCACCTGCAGAACCTCCACATGCTGTAGCAGAACATCTGACGGAACCCTCAGACAGGAACCCTCCGAGAGACACCATCTGACTGGAACCCTCTGAGAGGAACCTTCCGACAGGAAACCTCCTAAAGACACCATCTTAGAGGAACCCTCCGACAGAAACCCTCCGACAAGAACCCTCTAAAAGACACCATCTGACAGGTACCCTCCGACAGGAACCCTCCGAAAGACACCCTCCGAGAGGAAGAACCCTCTGAGAGGAACCTTCCGACAGGAAACCTCCTAAAGACACCATCTGACAGGAACCCTCTGAGAGGAACCTTCCGACAGGAAACCTCCTAAAGACACCATCTGACAGGAACCCTCTGAGAGGAACCTTCCGACAGGAAACCTCCTAAAGACACCATCTGAGAGGAACCCTCCGACAGAAACCCTCCGACAGGAACCCTCTAAAAGACACCATCTGACAGGTACCCTCTGAGAGGAACCCTCCGACAGGAATCCTCTAAAAGAAACCATCTGACTGGAACCCTCCGTGTGTCAGAGGTGAGCGTGAATCATGGGGGTGTGGCAACAGAACGCTGGTCCACCGCAGAACCTCGGACTCTGTACAGACGTTCTGAATAAAAACACCGAGCTGGAAGGTCTCCGGGGAGACGGAGGGCATTCTGGGTGATGACTCACCCAGGAGTCTCGGGGGGCCACGGTTCTGGACTCGGTGGTCCGGATCTGATGGTTCACTGTAACAGAACCATCTGCAGAACCTCCACATGCTGATGCAGAACATGGGTGGAGACTCCTACATACCAAACAGAAGAACCTCTGTCCTGAAGAGCCCTCGTTCCAAATTCTGTACCTCACACAGGAGTCTCTGTGTTCTCAGTTCTCCATTCCCTCAGCTCCAACCTGCTCCACCCACTCAGGACATGAGTGGTCACTTTAAAAGCACCAAGGCGGGGGTAGGTGAGAGTGGGTGGGGGTGGGGGCAGATGGTGGACGTGAGGATTTCCCTTTTGTCAGCATGTCAGGTCCAGTTTGTCAGTCCAGCGGTGAAATCCTACCCAGCGTGCACCACGAGGCCAAAACAAAGGCCGAGGTGGTGCCGTGTTGTGTTAGGGATTTGGTGACGTGTGTTCGGACAGGTGGAGGCCCTGTGTTCTGCGTTCGGCTGAGGAACGTGTTCTGGGACAAGGACGCTGAGAACTCCATCCAAAACATCATCCGACCTTTATGACTGCGCCGTCTTTGTCTCCCTGTCTTCTCCCGCAAATTTTCGAGCTGTCCACACGATTTTGGCAGAACACGTCCGGCTGATGGGCGACGCCACGGCATGTCAGAGTTAAGGAATCGAACCGTTCCCGAGATATTCCCGTTTTTCCCAGACAAAATTCCCATTCACTTAACATTACGTTGATTTGTCCATCCATCCATTATCTTCTGCTTTATCCTCTATTAGGGTCGCGGGAGGGGGTTCCCCATGCCCATCCAGGGGAGAACGTCTTGGGCGCTGGGCAGATACACCCAGGACAGGGGGGCAATCCATCGTTGGGCACACACTCACTCACACACACACACTCTATATGGGGCAATTTTGGAGAACTCAATTGACTTGATCCATGTTTTTGGACTGAGGGAGGAAACCGGAGAACCCGGAGGGAACCCACGTGGACAAGGGGAGAACATGGAAACTCCACCCAGATTGGGATTCGAACCGGGAATCCCTAGTGCTGAGAGGAGAACATGCTAAACCACTAACCCACCGTGCCGCCCTCTCTAGTTATTTATTTATTTAATTATTCATTCATTATCTCCCGCTTTATCCTATATCAGGGTCGCGGGGGGGGGGGGTTCCCCATGCCCATCCAGGGGAGAACGTCTCGGGCGCTGGGCAGATTCACCCAGGACAGGACGCCAATCTATCACTGAACACACACTCTATATGGGGCAATTTGGAGAACTCAATTGACTAGGTCCCTGTTTTTGGACTGTGGGATGAAACCGGAGAACCCGAAGGAAACCCACACAGACACTCTAGTTATTTATTTATTGAATTATTATTTTTATTAATAATTTTTTGTGGGGGTGGCACGGTGGCTTAGTGCTTTAGCATGTTCTCCTCTTAGCACTAGGGATTCCCGGTTCGAATCCCCATCTGGGTGGAGTTTCCATGTTCTCCCCGTGTCCGCGTGGGTTTCCTCCGGGTTCTCCGGTTTCCTCCCACAGTCCAAAAACATGGATCCAGTCAATTGAGTTCTCCAAATTGCCCCATATAGAGTTTGTCTGTGTAAGTAAGTGAGTGTCCAGAGATAGATTGCCCCCCTGTCTGGGTGTATCTGCCCAGCGCCCAAAACGTTCTCCCCTGGATGGGCATGGGGAACAACCCCCCCACCCCGCTAACCTAATAGAGGACAGAGCGGAAGATAATGAATGAGTCCAAAAACATGGATTCAAGGTGAATTGGCTGCACTAAAATGCCCCTAAGGCGGCACAGCCACCCCATGAACGTATTTAATTAAATGCAAAATGTTATTTTGCAGGGCGGAACGGTGGCTTAGTGGTTTAGCATGTTCTCCTCTCAGCGCTAGTGATTCCCGGTTCGAATCCCCATCTGGGTGGAGTCTCCATGTTCTCCCCGTGTCCGCGTGGGGTTCCTCCGGGTTCTCCGGTTTCCTCCCACAGTCCAAAAACATGGATCAAGTCAATTGAGTTCTCCAAATTGCCCCATATAGAGTGTGTTTGTGTGAGTGAGTGTGTGTCCAGTGATAGATTGCCCCCCTGTCCTGGGTGTATCTGCCCAGCGCCCGAAACGTTCTCCCCTGGATGGGCATGGGGAACAACCCCCCCACCCCGCGACCCTAATAGAGGATAAAGCGGAGGATAACAGATGGATGAATGAATTTTTTTGTGGCATTAACTGTCTAAGAATAAAAAAAAAAAAACACAAACGTCCATGTCAGCTGCAGCGGCGTTCCTCGTGCCAAAAGATGAGGATGAGGAACAGGACACAGGCGGGAGAGCCGAGCCGGGCCGGGGGTCACCGCACACATGAGCGCGGTTGCGAGAACGGGGGCAAAGGCTACCGCAGCGCCACGGCGACCGGCCGGGTGGAGACAGGCAGCCGGTCAGCGGGCGGTTGCAGCTCGTTTGGGGAAAACGCTAAAAACACAAGATAAGCGCGAATCCAAATCCTGTTGTGTAACTCGGTGTGCACAAGGGGGCGGGGCTGATGACATCACAACACAGCTCTGTCTGTATGGCGCAGCGTTACAGTGAAAGAGCACGACTATAAAACATGCCAAAATGTACAAGAGCACCGAATCAGTACAGAGCCGCCTACCAGTACCCCCCCCCCCAACCCCCCCCCCCCCCCAGCTCCGGGTGTGGCTATTGTTCTGTAGTAGGAGGTCAGGCGGCGTTTTTAGGGGTGTTCACTAAAGAACACCGGAGAACACTGAAGGCTGCGCAGAGGGGAAGCGTTCTGTAACGCCGAACAATGAAAGAGCACAAAGAGCTGGGATAGGCCCTAATCCCCTCCAGTGTTATTACTAAATAACATCCAGCACACAGACAACGGTGTGCCTCGTACGCTGCAGGAACAGTTTGGGGAAGGCCCTAGGCCCTAGTTTGGGGATTAGGGCCTATCCCAGCTCTTTGTGCTCTCTCCAACCGCTAATCAAACAATTAGTCGTTTACATAATTACATAATTAAAAATGATGAGCTCTTCAGTTATGGATTTGTTCTGATTGCACGTCTCAGGGGCGGAGGATTTAGCCAAAACGTTAATCATCCATCATCTTCTGCTTTATCCTGCTAATAGGGTCGCGGGGGGGGGGGGGGGTTTCCCCATGCCCATCCAGGGGAGAACGTTTCAGGCGCTGGGCAGATACACCCAGGACAGGGCGCCGATCTATCATTGTACACACACTCACTCACACACACACTCTATATGGGGCAAATTGGAGAATTTAATTAACCTTGATTCACGTTTTTGGACTGTGGGAGGAAACCGGAGAACCTGGAGGAAACCCACGGGGACACGGGGAGAACATGGAAACTCCACCCAGATGGGGATTCGAACCGGGAATCCCTAGTGCTGAGAGGAGAACGTGCTAACCCTCTTTAAACTTAATTTAAGTTTAAATTAAGGGGGGGGGGGGGGTTCCCCCATGCCCATTCAGGGCGCTGGGCAGATACACCCAGGACAGGGGGGCAATCTATTACTGCGCACACACTCACTCACACACACTCTATATGGGGCAATTTGGAGAACTCAATTGACCTTGATCCATGTTTTTGGACTGTGGGAGGAAACCGGAGAACCCGGAGGAAACCCACGCGGACACGGGGAGAACATGGAAACTCCACCCAGATTGGGATTCGAACCGGGAATCCCTAGCGCTGAGAGGAGAACATGCTTAACCACTAAGCCACAGTGCCGCTGGTTGTATTATGCGTGTGAAAGCACGTATCGAAACGCGGAACAGTTTGTGACAGATACACCGTACCGTTTCACCCCCCACTGAGAACAGAACCCGATCTCTGAGGAACATTGGAGTCTGATCCGCGTCTGAGTCTGATCCGTCAGAACGAGGAGCTGTCAGCACGCGGCTCCTGTGGACGGCTCTACTACAGGCACCGACAGGCCCCGGAGTGTGTGTGTGTGTGTGTGTGTGTGTGTGTGTGTGTGCGTGTGTGAGTGTGTGTGATATCCAGTTTAAACAGCGGCAGACTCATTAACGTCGCTCACGCTGTCGGCGGCGGTAACGGACGCTCCCGCGGCTTTGTGTCTGAAAACAGAGGAACACTGAGGGACGGGGACGTTCTCCAGAATGTGGAAGATGTCCACTACTCCTGGACTAAGCGCGCTTCTGTACTGAAACCCAATTCAGCCGCTGCAGCTGCAGATATGTGAACGGAGGACGGGATAGGACACAATGTGTGGAGGGGGGGGGGTTAAAAAAAAACAATCTACTGAGGAACCTTTAAAGAACTGTACAGGAACATTGACTCTCACATGAACCATTGCTTTCACACACACACACTCGTGCAAACACACTCCTCTACATGTGCATTCACACACACACACATATATATATATATATATATATATATATATATATATATATATATATATATATATATATATATATATATATATATATATATATATATATATATACACACTTTTACACACTCCTGCACATGTGCAAACACACACACACACACACACACACACACACACACACACACACACACACACACTCCTCTACATGTGCATTCACATACACACACACATATATATATACACACTTTTACACACTCCTGCACATGTGCAAACACACACACACACACACACACACACACACACACACACACACACACACACTCCTCTACATGTGCATTCACATACACACACACACACACACATATATATATATATATATATACTTTTACACACTCCTGCACATGTGCAAACACACACACACACACACACGCAAACACACTCCTCTACATGTGCATTCACACACACACATATACTTTTACACACTCTTGCACATGTGCAAACACACACACACACACATATATATATACACTTTTACTCATACACACTCCTGCACATGTGCAAACACACACACAAACAAACACACACACATTATATATATATACTTTTACTCATACACACTCCTCTACATGTGCATTCACTCTCACACACACACACACATATACCTTTGCACACTCCTGCACATGTGCAAACACACACACACATTATATATATACATACTTTTGCTCATACACACTCCTGCACATGTGCAAACACACAAGCATGCAAACACACACACACACACACACCTTTGCACACTCCTGCACATGTGCAAACACACACACACATACATACATACATATATATATATATATATATATACTTTTACTCATACACACTCCTGCACATGGGCAAACAAACACACAAGCATGCAAACACACACACACACACACACACACACTCTCAGACACGCCCGCACACTTGCACTTTCGCCATTCAATGAGCGAGGATGTGTGTGTGTGTGTGTGTGTGTGTGTGTGTGTGTTTGCACATGTGGAGTGTGTATGAGTAAAAGTATATATATATATATATATATATATATATATATATATATATATATGTGTGTGTGTTCACATTCACACAGCTAAAACACTATTGTTACCACCATGAAACCGGGGCAATTAGGATCAAGTGGAGATTGCAGACTGCAACGCCGCACTGTGACATCACACTGCCGTCGGTCTGACCTCACTCAGCCCCAACCACCACCCACAGGGGTGTGTCCACCGAGTTTAAACCCCAACCCTGCGTCTGATTACTAATGCTCTTAATGCCCCACAGTGATCTGTGCAGGATCTCGAAACTTAAGAAGAACCCACATAGCTAAATGTTTCCACGGCACAGCTTTAAATCCATCAATCAATCAATCAATCAATCAATCAATAAAGTAAATAAATGAATAATGTTGCGTGTAATCCGACACGCCTGTTCTCCACATCGCCGGGGCTCCGGCAGACCTGCTCCTGTTTGCAATGCAAATGAAAGATCTGTGAGTTTACTAAACACTGCCGCGTGACACGCGGAGTCCAAACGTTCAGCACACACACACACACACACACACACACACACCGGGCCGGGTCAAAGTCTGACTGTAACCGGAGCAGAACGCTGGGGCTGGAACACGGTAACCCGAGCCGCGCGGTGGAGCTTTTGTCCTGAACAGAGGCTCTTCATAAATAACAAAAGCACCTGATCGACCACCTGAGCCTGCTTCCTGCTCTGAACGCCGTCACTCGGCTGCCCCGTCAAAGCCGTGGGTGGAGCGGACGGCTCAGGTGCGTCAGACAGGTACCCGCCTCTCACCCGTCAGACACACGGGGACGTACAGATCCCCGAAAAACACAACACAGAAGATACAGACTGAACCACGTGACCTCATATCCTATGACACAGCACCTCCTGCAAACCAAATCAATAAATCAATCAATATACAGAGTGATCACATGACCATACAGGCTTCTTCATCATCATCATCATCATCATCATCAGCTTCACACTGAACTGCAGGCCTCCTGCTTTCATAATCAGACATCTGAAACAACCACCTACATCCAACTATAAACACCTACAACCACCTACATCCACCAACAACCACCAACAACCACCTACATCCAACTATAAACACCTACAACCACCAACAATCATCTACAACATCCACCTACATCCACCAACAACCACCTACATCCAACTATAAACACCTACAACCAACTATAAACACCTACAACCACCTACATCCACCAACAATCATCTACAACATCCAACTAAATCCACCACCAACCACCACCTACATCCAACTATAAACACCTACAACCACCTACATCCACCAACAACCACCTACATCCAACTATAAACACCTACAACCACCAACAATCATCTACAACATCCACCTACATCCACCAACAACCACCTACATCCAACTATAAACACCTACAACCACCTACATCCACAACATCCAACTACATCCACCACCAACCACCACCTACATCCAACTATAAACACCTACAACCACCTACATCCACCAACCACCACCAACAACCACCTACATCCAACTATAAACACCTACAACCAACTATAAACACCTACAACCACCTACATCCACCAACAATCATCTACAACATCCAACTAAATCCACCACCAACCACCACCTACATCCAACTATAAACACCTACAACCACCTACATCCACCAACCACCACCAACAACCACCTACATCCAACTATAAACACCTACAACCAACTATAAACACCTACAACCACCTACATCCACCAACAATCATCTACAACATCCAACTACATCCACCACCAACCACCACCTATACATCCAACTATAAACACCTACAACCACCTACATCCACCAACCACCACCAACAACCACCTACATCCAACTATAAACACCTACAACCAACTATAAACACCTACAACCACCTACATCCACCAACAATCATCTACAACATCCAACTACATCCACCACCAACCACCACCAACATCCAACTATAAACACCTACAACCACCTACATCCAACTATAAACACCCACAACCACCTACATCCAACAACAACCACCTCCATTCAACTATAAACACCTACAACCACCTCCATCCAACTATAAACACCCACAACCACCTACATCCAACAACAACCACCTCCATCCAACTATAAACACCAACAACCACCTACATCCACCATCAACCACCACCAACATCCACCTAAACACTGAAAACACCCCGAGTACCGAGTCCAGACTCTACATTAAACACGAGGTCGATTAAAGAAGCTCCATTTCATTTAGTTATTTTTTTTTAATAATTAAATATCCGAATCATTTTACAGATAATTTTAAAGCTCGTGTTTCACCAGTTTTCCGTACAGTTCTGAGGTAATTATTATTATTATTATTATTATTATTATTATTATTATTATTATTATTATATTATAAAGCTATAAAGACAGTCTGCGGCTTAAAAAGAAGACGGAACGTTTTTTGACGTCTTAACTTTACACTTCAGGCTTTTTTTAAACGCCGTCGAAGCGAAAAGACGAGGGCCGAGTCCCAATCGCACACCTTCGCACTTTGCCGCGTGCGGACGTTAGACCGCACGGGCAGTGCACTCCACGCGGTGAGGTGCGGGGTTTGGGACGCGGCCCAAACCGAAGCCATCGCGCCGGGCTTTGTGGGAACGTCATGATAGCAGGTACATGGCGGAGAGGCGGGCCCCGGATTCAGCAGCATCAGACTGACAGACAGACAGGGGGGCAGAGGGGCAAACAGAGGGGGGCAGAGGGGCAAACAGAGGGGGGCAGACAGACAGGGGGGGGGGCAGTTACAGACTCACCTCAAAGCCACCCGCACCGAACTCTCGTCCTGTCCGCTCGACATGATGCAGAGCCCGGGCTGAGAGGGCATTAAGCCTTTCTCCTTATCGGCTTAAGGGGCAGGTGGAGGCGGCGGTGGTTCTCCTGTTCTCCCCCTTTAAGGTGGAACCCTCAGCCGGGACGCTTATCATCAAAGTAAAGTCCACGGTTCTGCTCCCGCTGCCCGCCGCGCGTCCCCTCCGGCTTCACATCACGTCTGCGGCCGCGTCGCCGCTGCGCTCCGGAGAACCTATTTAACGCGGGGGGCGTGGCTTCACTTCAAAAGAGCCGACCGCCACAAGCCACGCCCCTCTTTCTGCCTCTGTGCGCTTACACAAAGAGAAGGGCACTAGATAGGAGGCGAAGTGCAAATGAACTACGGCCCGGAGCACCTCGACTCCATCAGCTCTTTGTTCCGATCGATTTAGTCATGAATCAATAATAATAATGAATATAAACTATAATAATTAGAGGATAATTAATTAATTAATTAATTAATTAATTAATTATAATTATAGCAATCATATCCAAATGATTGTTCATTCATTTTCCATCCATCCATTATCTTCCGCTTTATCCTCTATTAGGGTCTAATTGCCCCATGTCCATCCAGGGCAGAACGTTTCAGGCGCTGGGCAGATAGACCCGGGACAGGGGGGCAATCTATCACTGGACACACACTCACTCACACACACACACTCTATATGGGGCAATTTGGAGAACTCAACTGACTTGATCCATGTTTTTGGACTGTGGGAGGAAACCGGAGAACCCGGAGGAAACCCACGCGGACACGGGGAGAACATGGAAACTCCACCCAGATGGGGAGTCGAACCGGGAATCCCTAGTGCTGAGAGGAGAACATGCTAAAGCACTAAGCCACCGTCCTTATAGTATTCATATTCATTCATTCATTAGCTTCCGCTTTATCCTCTACTAGGGTCGCGGGGGGGGGGGGGGGTTCCCCATGCCCATCCAGGGGAGAACGTTTCGGGGGCTGGGCAGATACACCCAGGACAGGGGGGCAATCTATCACTGGACACACACTCACTCACACATACACTCTATATGGGGCAATTTGGAGAACTCAATTGACTTGATCCATGTTTTTGGACTGTGGGAGGAAACCGGAGAACCCGGAGGAAACCCACAGGGACACGGGGAGAACATGGAAACTCCACCCAGATTGGGATTCGAACCTGGAATCCCCAGCGCTGAGAGGAGAACATGCTAAAGCACTAAGCCACCGTGCCGTCCTTATAATATTCATATTCATTCATTCATTAGCTTCCGCTTTATCCTCTACTAGGGTTGCGGGGTGGGGGGGGGGGGTGTTCCCCATGTCCATCCAGGGGAGAACGTTTCGGGCGCTGGGCAGATACACCCAGGACAGGGGGGGCAATCTATCACTGGACACACACTCACACACACACACACAGACACACTCTATATGGGGCAATTTGGCGAACTCAATTGAGTTGATCCATGTTTTTGGACTGTGGGAGGAAACCGGAGAACCCGGAGGAAACCCACAGGGACACGGGGAGAACATGGAAACTCCACCCAGATGGGGATTCGAACCGGGAATCCCTAGTGCTGAGAGGAGAACATGCTAAATCACGTCTGCGGCCGCGTCGCCGCTGCGCTCCGGAGAACCTATTTAACGTGGGGGGCGTGGCTTCACTTCAAAAGAGCCGACCGCCACAAGCCACGCCCCTCTTTCTGCCTCTGTGCGCTTACACAAAGAGAAGGGCACTAGATAGGAGGCGAAGTGTAAATGAACTACGGCCCGGAGCACCTCGACTCCATCAGCTCTTTGTTCCGATCGATTTAGTCATGAATCAATAATAATAATGATAATGAATATAAACTATAATAATTAGAGGATAACACACAGTCCACGTTTGATAAATTATAACCCCCCCTGCGACCCTAATAGAGGATAAAGCAGAAGATAATGAATGAATATATATATATATATATACAAACACACACGTCAAGAATAAAATATCTTTAGTAATGTCTTTGTCCCTTTTTTGGCGGTATAACGGTGCCATCTTGTGGTCAGGATGCTGTACTGCGGTTATCATATTTAGTTTAAAGCAATGCAAACTTTGATTTAATTTGTCACATCCATTATCTTCAGCTTTATCCTCTATTAGGGTCGCGGGGGGGGGGGGGGGGGTTCCCCATGCCCATCCAGAGGAGAACGTTTCGGGCGCTGGGCAGATACACCCGGTTTCTCCGGTTTCCTCCCACAGTCCAAAAACATGGATCAAGTCAATTGAGTTCTCCAAATTGCCCCATATAGAGTGTGTGTGTGTGTGTGTCCAGTGATAGATTGGCCCCCTGTCCTGGGTGTATCTGCCCAGCGCCCGAAATGTTCTCCCCTGGATGGACATGGGGAACCCCCCCCCAATGAATGAATAATAAATTCGACAGACAAACGTTACTGATTCTTTATTTAGAGATCCTTTGAAATCCGTCCAATCTCCAAAAAAAAGGACATTTCTCATAAATTATTAGAACGAGCAAAACATCATCTGATTGGTCGGAAATGTTCTGTGCTGAGAGGAGAACATGCTAAAGCACTAAGCCACCGTGCCACCCTGCAAAATAACATTTGCGTTTAATTAAATATTAATTAAATACGTTCATGGGGTGGCACGGTGGCTTAGCATGTTCTCCTCTCAGCGCTAGGGATTCCCGGTTCGAATCCCCATCTGGGTGGATTTTCCATGTTCCCCCCGTGTCCGCGTGGGTTTCCTCTGGGTTCTCCGGTTTCCTCCCACAGTCCAAAAACATGGGTCAAGTCAATTGAGTTCTCCAAATTGCCCCATATAGAGTGTGTCTGTGTGAGTGAGTGTGTGTCCAGAGATAGATTGGCGCCCTGTCCTGGGTGTATCTGCCCAGCGCCCGAAAGGTTCTCCCCTGGATGGGCATGGGGAACGCTCCATTTTCATGTTCCCCCCCCCCCCCCCCCCCCCCCCCCCCCAATGAATGAATGAATGAATAATAAATTCGACAGACAATCGTTACTGATTCTTTATTTAGAGATCCTTTGAAATCCGTCTCCAAAAAAGGACATTTCTCATAAATTATTAGAACGAGCAAAACATCATGTGATTGGTCGGAAATGTAAAAGGTCTGTAGACGTTCCACAGACCGGATCAGAACCAGAACGCCAAGCAGAGAGTGGCTCGTAGGTCCCAATACAGCAGACCAGAGATTGTCCTTTAAAAGAGGTTTTATTTAAGAAGGACATGCTGGAGATCGGACAGTGGGTCCGATCTCCTGTACAGAACCAAGAAACGCTGAATATAAAGAGGGTCTAATCCAGGTTCTAATCCAGAATGAAGAACCCAGAACTCAGAGTCCGAGGCCTCGTCACCGCAACAGCACGCTTTTAACCTTTACAACACCACAGCGAATCGGATCCCATCTTTTACCGGGAGAACATACCAAATCACATCGCTCTAGTTTGAGTCACTTTAACATCCATCCAGCCGTCTTCTTCTGCTTAATCATTTTCTGGGGTCGTGGGGGGGGGAACACCATTCATCCATCATCTCCCGCTTTATCCTCTATTAGGGTCGTGGGGGGGGGGGTTCCCCATGCCCATCCAGGAGAGAACGTCTCGGGCGCTGGGCACATACACCCAGGACAGGGCGCCAATCTATCACTGGGCACACACTCACTCACACACACACTCTATATGGGGCAATTTTGAAAATTCAATTGACTTGATCCATGTTTTTGGACTGTGGGAGGAAACCGGAGAACCCAGAGGAAACCCATGCGGACACAGGGAGAACATGGAAACTCCACCCAGATGGGGATTCGAACCGGGAATCCCTAGTGCTGAGAGGAGAACATGCTAAACCACTAAGCCACCGTGCCGCCGGGGGAGGGGACCAATAGAGAACGTTTTGTTACTCACACACACTATGTAGGGGCAATTTAGATAGGGGCATTTTCATTCATCCATTATATTCCGCTTTATCCTCTATTAGGGTGGCGGGGGGGGGGGGGGGTCTCCATGCCCATCCAGGGGAGAACGTTTCGGCGCTGTGCAGATACACCCAGGACAGGGGGGGCAATCTATCACTGGGCACACACTCACTCACACACACACTCTATATGGGGCAATTTGGAGAACTCAATTGACTTGATCCATGTTTTTGGACTGTGGGAGGAAACCGGAGAACCCAGAGGAACCCCACGCGGACACGGAGAGAACATGGAGACTCCACCCAGATGGGGATTCGAACCGGGAATCCCCAGCGCTGAGAGGAGAACATGCTAAACCACTAAGCCACCGTTCCGCCCTGCAAAATAACATTTTGCGTTTAATTAAATACGTTCATGGGGTGGCCGTGCCGCCTTAGGGGCATTTTAGTGCAGCCAATTCACCTTGAATCCATGTTTTTGGACTCATTCATTATCTTCCGCTCTGTCCTCTATTAGGGTAGCGGGGGGGGTTCTCCATGCCCATCCAGGGGAGAACGTTTCGGGCACTGGGCAGATACACCCAGGACAGGGGGGCAATCTATCACTGGGCACACACTCACTCACTCACACACACTCTCTATATGGGGCAATTTGGAGAACTCAATTGACTCGATCCATGTTTTTGGACTGTGGGAGGAAACCGGAGAACCCGGAGGAACCCCACGCGGACACGGGGAGAACATGGAGGCTCCACCCAGATGGGGATTCGAACCGGGAATCCCTAGTGCTGAGAGGAGAACATGCTAGTGTAGATGGACGAAGCTCAGACCACTTCAGACGCAGAACTGGAGGTCATGTGACGAGCGTTACCCCCACAGCACTGCAGAACGCGGGGTACCCCGGCAGCCCCATCTCCCCCCTCCTGCCCCCAAGCTGCAGTCAGGTGTGTTTCAGACGGAACGTGTAGGTGGATGAAGCTCAGACCACGGCACACGCAGAACCGGAGGTCATGTGACGAGCGTTACCACCACGGCACCGCAGAACGCGGGGTACCCCGGCAGCCCCCCCTCCCCCTCCTCCTGCCCCCAAGCTGCAGTCAGGTGTGTTCCAGACGGAA
This sequence comes from Corydoras sp. C115, assembly GCA_019802505.1. Taxonomy (NCBI): domain Eukaryota; kingdom Metazoa; phylum Chordata; class Actinopteri; order Siluriformes; family Callichthyidae; genus Corydoras; species Corydoras sp. C115. The sequence goes on along the minus strand of JAFMOC010000975.1, from coordinate 38,318 downwards.
CCTGTAGGTGGATGAAGCTCAAACCACGGCACACGCAGAACTGGAGCTCATGTGACGAGCGTTACCGCCACGCCACCGCAGAACGCGGGGTACCCCGGCAGCCCCCCCCCTCTCCCACTCCTCCCCCCTCCTCTTGCCCCCCCCCAATCTGCAGTCAGGTGTGTTTCAGACCAAACGTGTAGGTGGACGAAGCTCAGACCACGGCACACGCAGAACCGGAGGTCATGTGATGAGCTTCATCGCCGTGGCACCGCAGAACGCGGGGTACACCGGCAGCCCCCCCCTCCCCCCCCTCCTGCCCCCAAGCTGCAGTCAGGTGTGTTTCAGACCGAATCTGTAGGTTCGGTCAAGTCAATTGAGTTCTCCAAATTGCCCCATATAGATTGTGTCATGTGACGAGCGTTACCGCCGCGGCACCGCAGAACGCGGGGTACCCCGGCAGCCCCCCCTACCCCCCCCTCCCCCCACTCCTGCCCCCAAGCTGCAGTCAGGTGTGTTTCAGACGGAACGTGTAGGTGGATGAAGCTCAGACCACGTCACACGCAGAACTGGAGGTCATGTGATGAGCGTTACCGCCGCGGCACTGCAGAACGTAGGGTACCCCGCATGGGTTTCCTCCGGGTTCTCCGGTTTCCTCCCACAGTCCAAAAACATGGATCAAGTCAATTGAGTTCTCCAAATTGCCCCATATAGAGTGTGTGTGTGTGTCTTTTTTAAACTTTCTGGGCGGTTCCATCCACCCCGATGTGGACCCCCTGCGTTCTGCGGCACCGCAGAACGCGGGGTACCCCGGCAGCCCCCCCCTCCCTTTCCCCCAATCTGCCCCCAAGCTGCAGTCAGGTGTGTTTCGGACCGAACGTGTAGGTGGACGAAGCTCAGACCACGTCACACGCAGAACTGGAGGTCATGTGACGAGCGTTACCGCCGCGGCACCGCAGAACGTGGGGTACCCCGTGTCCGCATGGGTTTCCTCCGGGTTCTCCGGTTTCCTCCCACAGTCCAAAAACATGGATCAAGTCAATTGAGTTCTCCAAATTGCCCCATATAGAGTGTGTGTGTGTCTTTTTAACACTTTCTGGGCGGTTCCATCCACCCCGATGTGGACCCCCCGCGTTCTGCGGCACCGCAGAACGCAGGGTACCCCGGCAGCCCTCCCCCCCCTCCCCCCAATCTGCTCCCAAGCTGCAGTCAGGAGTGTTTCGGACCGAACCTGTAGGTGGACGAAGCTCAGACCACGTCACATGCAGAACTGGAGGTCATGTGACGAGTGCTACCACCACAGCACCGCAGAACGTAGGGTACCCCGGCAGCCCCCCCCTCTCCCCCTCCTCCCCCCATCTCCCCCAATCTGCCCCCAAGCTGCAGTCAGGTGTGTTTCAGACGGAACCTGTAGGTGGACGAAGCTCAGACCACGGCACACGCAGAACTGGAGGTCGTGTGACGAGTGCTACCGCCGCGGCACCGCAGAACGCGGGGTACCCCGGCAGCCCCCCCTCCCCCTCCTCCCCCCCCTCCTGCCCCCAAGCTGCAGTCAGGTGTGTTTCAGACCGAACGTGTAGGTGGACGAAGCTCAGACCACGGCACACGCAGAACTGGAGGTCATGTCATGTGACGAGCGTTACCGCAGGACGCGGGGGGAGTTTGCATGTTCTCCCCGTGTCCGCGTGGGTTTCCTCCGGGTTCTCCGGTTTCCTCCCACAGTCCAAAAACATGGATCAAGTCAATTGAGTTCTCCAAATTGCCCCATGTAGAGTGTGTGTGTGTCTTGTTTAAACTTTCTGGGCGGTTCCATCCACCCCGATGTGGACCCCCCGCGTTCTGCAGCACCGCAGAACGCGGGGTACCCTGGCAGCCCCCCCCTCTCCTCCCCCCCCTTCCCCCCAATCTGCAGTCAGGTGTGTTTCGGACCGAACGTGTAGGTGGACGAAGTTCAGACCACGTCACATGCAGAACTGGAGGTCGTGTGACGAGTGCTACCGCCGCAGCACCGCAGAACGCGGGGTACCCCGGCAGCCCCCCCACCCCCCCCACCCCTCACTCGTCCTCGCTGGTCTTCAGCACCGAGTCCTCGCCCAGGATCTTACACAGCTGGTTCAGGCGGCGCTGCATCTTGGGGATGCCGGCGAGCTGCGTCTCCAGGCGCTGCTTCTCCTCGGTGAGGGAGAGCGCGTGGCCGTGTCCAGCTGCTCGAACCGCCAGCCGCCCTCGCCGTCGAACTGCAGCAGGTGGGTGTGGTACTTCCTGCGAGAACGACACCGCACTGAGAGAAGAACCTCACGGTTCCGGCGCAAATTTCAGGTTTCAGGTCTCCACCAACAAACTGGGGTGGAGGTTTTGGACACACGGGACCTGGGACTATCCCAGTCCTGTGGAGTCGGGTGGAGAACGCATGTGTGGATGTGAGAACGTGGACCCCGGCCTCCGCAGGGCAGCCTTATCTCTGTGATGTCATCAAACTCGGAACCACCACATGAAGGTAATTGCAAAATAACATCCATCCATCCATTATCCTCCACTTTATCCTCTTGGCTTAGTGGTTTAGCATGTTCTCCTCTCAGCACTAGGGATTCCCGCTTCGAATCGCCATCTGGGTGGAGTTTCCATGTTCTCCATGTTCATGTTTCTGTGTGGGTTTCATCCGGGTTCTCCAGTTTCCTCCCACAGTCCAAAAACATGGATCAAGGTCAATTGAGTTCTCCAAATTGCCCCATATAGAGTGTGTATGTGAGTGAGTGTGTGTCCAGTGATAGATTGCCGTCCTGTCCTGGGTGTATCTGCCCAGCACCCGAAACGTTCTCCCCTGGATGGGCATGGGGAACCCCCCCGCGACCCTAATAGAGGATAAAGCGGATGATAATGGATGAATGAATTTATCCTCTATTAGGGCCATGGGGGGGGGGGGGGTTCCCCATGCCCATCCAGGGGAGAACGTTTTGGGCGCTGGGCAGATACACCCAGGACAGGGGGGGCAATCTATCACTGGGCACACACTCACTCACACAGACACTCTATATGGGGCAATTTAGAGAACTCAATTGACTTGATCCATGTTTTTTGGACTGTGGGAGGAAACCGGAGAACCCGGAGGAAACCCACGCGGACACGGGGAGAACATGGAAACTCCACCCAGATGGGGATTCGAACCGGGAATCCCCAGTGCTGAGAAGAGAACATGCTAAAGCACTAAGCCACTTTGCCCCCCTGAAAAATAACATTTGCGTTTAATTAAATATTAATTAAATACGTTCATGGGGCGGCACGATGGCTTAGTGGTTTAGCATGTTCTCCTCTCAGCGCTAGGGATTCCTGGTTCGAATCCCAATCTGGGTGGAGTTTCCATGTTCTCCCCGTGTCCGCGTGGGTTTCCTCCCACAGTCCAAATAACATGGATCAAGTCAATTGAGTTCTCCAAATTGCCCCATATAGAGTGTGTCTGTGTGAGTGAGTGTGGGTCCGGTGATAGATTGCCCCCCTGTACTGGGTGTATCTGCCCAGCGCCCGAAACGTTCTCCCCTGGATGGGCATGGGGAACCCCCCCCCACGCGACCCTAATAGAGGATAAAGCGGGAGATGATGGATGGAAATGCGTTGATCAGAGGAACAGCGGGACACTTCAGTGCAAACCTGGCTCCGGGGTCTACGGTCAGCTGTTGCTAGGCAACAGTCCAGATGGGCAGCGTTTACGGTTAAAGTCGAATCGATGAGGAAATGAAGCGAACATGGTTTATTATTGATATAAAGTCTGAAGATGGAGAGGAGCTTTGGCGTTACCATAGCGATGGTCTGTGGGTGATTGACAGCAGCGATATCCCAGCATCCTTTGCCGCCTGGAAGATCTTGCCCTCCACGTCGATGCTGACGGCGCTGGTGCACTCGTCCAGCAGGGCGTACTTGGGCCTGAGGAGGGAGGGAGGGCGTGCCGTCAGCGGGGCCGTTACCGCCGCGATACCGCCCCCGGCCACCGTGTGATGTCATACCTGTGGTAGAACATCCGCGCCATGCCCATCCTCTGCTTCTCTCCACCGGACAGCACGTCCTTCCAGTCCACCTCCGCCTCCCAGCCTGCAGTCAACACAACAACACAACACAACTCAACACGACAAAAAAAAAAAAACATAACACAACACAACTTAACACAACTCAACTCAACTCAACACAACTTAACTCAACTCAACACAACACAACTTAACTCAACACAACTTAACTCAACTCAACACAACTTAACTCAACTCAACACAAATTAACTCAACTCAACACAACACAACTTAACTCAACACAACTCAACTTAACTCAACACAACTCAACTTAACACAACTCAACTCAACTCAACACAACTCAACTCAACACAACACAACACAACTTAACTCAACACAACTTAACTCAACTCAACACAACTTAACTCAAATCAACACAAATTAACTCAACTCAACACAACACAACTTAACTCAACACAACTTAACTCAACTCAACACAACTCAACTTAACTCAACACAACTTAACTCAACTCAACACAACTTAACTCAAATCAACACAAATTAACTCAACTCATCACAACACAACTTAACTCAACACAACTTAACTCAACTCAACACAACTCAACTTAACTCAACACAACTTAACTCAACTCAACACAACTTAACTCAAATCAACACAAATTAACTCAACACAACACAACTTAACTCAAAACCACACAACACAACTTAACTCAACACAACACAACTTAACTCAACACAACTTAACTCAAATCAACACAACACAACTCAACTCAACACAAATTAACTCAACACAACACAACTTAACTCAACACAACTTAACTCAACTCAACACAACTTAACTCAACACAACACAACTCAACACAACACAACTTAACTCAACACAACACAACTTAACTCAACTCAACTCAACACAACTCAACACAACACAACTTAACTCAACACAACACAACTTAACTCAACACAACAAAACTTAACTCAACTCAACACAACTTAACTCAACACAACAAAACTTAACTCAACTCAACACAACTTAACTCAACTCAACACAACTTAACACGACACAACACAGCTTAACTCAACACAACTTAACTCAACACAACACAACTTAACTCAAAACGACAACACAACTTAACTCAACACAACACAACTTAACTCAACACAACTTAACACAACTCAACTCAACTCAACTCAACTCAACACAACTTAACTCAAATCAACACAAATTAACTCAACACAACACAACTTAACTCAAAACCACACAACACAACTTAACTCAACACAACACAACTTAACTCAACACAACACAACTTAACTCAACACAACACAACTTAACTCAACACAACACAACTTAACTCAACACAACACAACTTAACTCAACACAACTTAACTCAACACAACTTAACTCAACACAACTTAACTCAACACAACTTAACTCAACACAACTTAACTCAACTCAACACAACACAAATTAACTCAACACAACTTAACTCAACTCAACACAACTTAACTCAACACAACACAACTCAACTCAACACAACTTAACTCAACTCAACACAACACAACTTAACTCAACACAACACAACTTAACTCAACACAACACAACTTAACTCAACTCAACTCAACACAACTTAACACGACACAACTTAACTCAACTCAACACAACACAACTTAACTCAACACAACACAACTTAACTCAAAACGACTCAACACAACTTAACTCAACACAACTTAACTCAACACAACTTAACTCAACACAACTTAACTCAACACAACTTAACTCAACACAACTCAACTCAACACAAATTAACTTAACTCAACTCAACTTAACTCAAAACCACACAACACAACTTAACTCAACACAACTTAACTCAACTCAACACAACACAACTTAACTCAACTCAACACAAATTAACTCAACACAACTCAACTCAACACAACACAACTCAACACAACACAATTTAACTCAACACAACACAACTTAACTCAACTCAACACAACTTAACTCAAATCAACACAAATTAACTCAAAACGACACAACACAACTTAACTCAACACAACACAACACAGCTTAACTCAACACAACTTAACTCAAATCAACACAAATTAACTCAACACAACACAACTTAACTCAAAACGACACAACACAACTTAACTCAACACAACACAACACAACTTAACTCAACACAACACAACACAACTTAACTCAACACAACTTAACTCAACACAACTTAACTCAACACAACTTAACTCAACACAACTTAACTCAACTCAACACAACACAACTTAATTCAAATCAACACAAATTAACTCAAAACGACACAACACAACTTAACTCAACACAACACAGCTTAACTCAACACAACTTAACTCAACTCAACACAACTTAACTCAAATCAACACAAATTAACTCAACACAACACAACTTAACTCAAAACGACACAACACAACTTAACTCAACACAACACAACTTAACTCAACACAACTTAATTCAACTCAACACAACACAACTTAACTCAACTCAACACAACTTAACTCAACTCAACTCAACACAACTTAACTCAACACAACACAACTTAACTCAACACAACACAACTTAACTCAACACAACTTAACTCAACTCAACACAACTTAACTCAACTCAACACAACTTAACTCAACTCAACACAACTTAACTCAACTCAACACAACTTAACTCAACACAACACAACTTAACTCAACACAACACAACTTAACTCAACACAACTTAACTCAACTCAACACAACACAACTTAACACAACACAACACAGCTTAACTCAACACAACTTAACTCAAATCAACACAAATTAACTCAACACAACACAACTTAACTCAAAACGACACAACACAACTTAACTCAACACAACACAACACAACACAACTTAACTCAACACAACTTAACTCAACTCAACACAACACAACTTAACTCAACACAACTTAACTCAACACAACTTAACTCAACACAACTTAACTCAACTCAACACAACACAACTTAATTCAAATCAACACAAATTAACTCAAAACGACAACACAACTTAACTCAACACAACACAGCTTAACTCAACACAACTTAACTCAACTCAACACAACTTAACTCAAATCAACACAAATTAACTCAACACAACACAACTTAACTCAAAACGACACAACACAACTTAACTCAACACAACACAACTTAACTCAACACAACTTAACTCAACACAACTTAACTCAACACGACACAACACAACTTAACTCAACACAACTTAATTCAACTCAACTCAATTTAACTCAACACAACTTAACTCAACACAACTTAACTCAACTCAACACAACGCAACACAACTTAACTCAACACAACACAACTTAACTCAACTCAACTTAACTCAACACAACACAACTTAACTCAACTCAACTTAACTCAACACGACACAACACAACTTAACTCAACACAACTTAACTCAACACAACTTAACTCAACACAACTTAACTCAACTCAACTTAACTCAACACAACTTAACTCAACTCAACTTAACTCAACACGACACAACACAACTTAACTCAACACAACTTAACTCAACTCAACTCAACACAATTTAACTCAACACAACACTACAACCCCATCACCCCATCACCCCTCCCCCGCCGGCACTCCTCACCAAATCTAAAGAAACATCCATCTGAAGAATCAAACACAAAGCAGCTCCACAGCGTGAGCTTCACCCCCCCGCCCCACCCCGCCCCGCCCCCAACACTCCGTCCCCAACACCCCGAACGGAACACAGAACCTCAACATGGCATCACATTAGTTCCTCTTTACAGAACGCATTTTTAAAATGAAGACATTGTTCAGCTTTGTCTCTGTTTGTTCAGAGTCGACATTCTAGTTTGGTTCTAATCTGATCTAATCTAATCTCAGATGATGCAGTTTGGTTTAGAGGACACTCGGTTCTGTTACTAATACACTGATCTAATCTGATCTGATCTAATCTCAGATGATGCAGTTTGGTTTAGAGGACACTCGGTTCTGTTACTAATACACTGATCTAATCTGATCTGATCTAATCTCAGATGATGCAGTCTGGTTTAGAGGACACCCGGTTCTGTTACTAATACACTGATCTGATCTAATCTGATCTAATCTCAGATGATGCAGTCTGGTTTAGAGGACACCCGGTTCTGTTACTAATACACTGATCTGATATGATCTGATCTAATCTCAGATGATGCAGTCTGGTTTAGAGGACACTCGGTTCTGTTACTGATACACTGATCTAATCTGATCTGATCTCAGATGATGCAGTCTGGTTTAGAGGACACTTGGTTCTCTGTTACTGATACACTGATCTAATCTGATCTGATTTAATCTCAGATGATACAGTTTGGTTTAGAGGACACTCGGTTCTGTTACTGATACACTGATCTAATCTGATCTGATCTAATCTCAGATGATGCAGTCTGGTTTAGAGGACACTTGGTTCTCTGTTATTGATACACTGATCTAATCTGATCTGATCTAATCTCAGATGATGCAGTTTGGTTTAGAGGACACTCGGTTCTCTGTTACTGATACACTGATCTAATCTGATAATCTCAGACGATGCAGTCTGGTTTAGAGGACACTCGTTCTCTGTTAATACTGATCTAATCTGATCTGATCTAATCTCAGATGATGCAGTTTGGTTTAGAGGGACACTCGGTTCTCTGTTACTGATACACTGATCTAATCTGATCTGATCTAATCTCAGATGATGCAGTCTGGTTTAGAGTTTAGAGATCTAATCTGACACTCGGATTCTGTCTGGTTAGAGGACACTCGGTTCTCTGTTACTGATACACTGATCTAATCTGATCTGATCTCAGATGATACAGTCTGGTTTAGAGGACACTTGGTTCTCTGTTACTGATACACTGATCTAATCTGATCTGATCTCAGATGATGCAGTTTGGTTTAGAGGACACTCGGTTCTCTGTTACTGATACACTGATCTAATCTGATCTAATCTCAGATGATGCAGTTTGGTTTAGAGGACACTCGGTTCTCTGTTACTGATACACTGATTTAATCTAATCTGATCTAATCTCAGATGATGCAGTTTGGTTTAGAGGACACTCGGTTCTCTGTTACTGATACACTGATCTAATCTGATCTGATCTAATCTCAGATGATGCAGTTTGGTTTAGAGGACACTCGGTTCTCTGTTACTGATACACTGATCTAATCTGATCTGATCTAATCTCAGATGATGCAGTCTGGTTTAGAGGACACTCGGTTCTCTGTTACTGATACACTGATCTAATGATCTGATCTAATCTCAGATGATGCAGTCTGGTTTAGAGGACACTTGGTTCTCTGTTATTGATACACTGATCTAATCTGATCTGATCTAATCTCAGATGATGCAGTTTGGTTTAGAGGACACTCGGTTCTCTGTTACTGATACACTGATCTAATCTGATCTAATCTCAGACGATGCAGTCTGGTTTAGAGGACACTCGGTTCTCTGTTACTGATACACTGATCTAATCTGATCTGATCTCAGATGATGCAGTCTGGTTTAGAGGACACTCGGTTCTCTGTTACTGATACACTGATCTGATCTGATCTGATCTAATCTCAGATGATGCAGTCTGGTTTAGAGGACACTCGGTTCTCTGTTACTGATACACTGATCTAATCTGATCTGATCTCAGATGATACAGTCTGGTTTAGAGGACACTTGGTTCTCTGTTACTGATACACTGATCTAATCTGATCTGATCTCAGATGATGCAGTTTGGTTTAGAGGACACTCGGTTCTCTGTTACTGATACACTGATCTAATCTGATCTAATCTCAGATGATGCAGTTTGGTTTAGAGGACACTCGGTTCTCTGTTACTGATACACTGATTTAATCTAATCTGATCTAATCTCAGATGATACAGTCTGGTTTAGAGGACACTCAGTTCTCTGTTACTGATACACTGATCTAATCTAATCTGATCTAATCTCAGATGATGCAGTCTGGTTTAGAGGACACTCGGTTCTCTGTTACTGATACACTGATCTGATCTGATCTGATCTAATCTCAGATGATGCAGTCTGGTTTAGAGGACACTCGGTTCTCTGTTACTGATACACTGATCTAATCTGATCTGATCTAATCTCAGATGATGCAGTCTGGTTTAGAGGACACTTGGTTCTCTGTTACTGATACACTGATCTAATCTGATCTACTGATGCAGTAAGGACACTCGGTTCTCTGTTACTGATACACTGATCTAATCTGATCTAATCTCAGATGATTCAGTCGGGTTTAGAGGACACTCGGTTCTCTGTTACTGATACACTGATCTAATCTGATCTGATCTAATCTCAGATGATGCAGTCTGGTTTAGAGGACACTCGGTTCTCTGTTACTGATACACTGATCTAATCTGATCTGATCTAATCTCAGATGATGCAGTTTGGTTTAGAGGACACTCGGTTCTCTGTTACTGATACACTGATCTAATCTAATCTGATCTAATCTCAGATGATACAGTCTGGTTTAGAGGACACTCGGTTCTCTGTTACTGATACACTGATCTAATCTAATCTGATCTAATCTCAGATGATGCAGTCTGGTTTAGAGGACACTCGGTTCTCTGTTACTGATACACTGATCTAATCTGATCTGATCTAATCTCAGATGATACAGTCTGGTTTAGAGGACACTCGGTTCTCTGTTACTGATACACTGACCTAATCTGATCTGATCTAATCTCAGATGATGCAGTTTGGTTTAGAGGACACTCGGTTCTCTGTTACTGATACACTGACCTAATCTGATCTGATCTGATCTCAGATGATGCAGTTTGGTTTAGAGGACACTCGGTTCTCTGTTACTGATACACTGATCTAATCTAATCTGATCTAATCTCAGATGATGCAGTCTGGTTTAGAGGACACTCGGTTCTCTGTTACTGATACACTGATATAATCTGATCTAATCTCAGATGATACAGTTTGGTTTAGAGGACACTCGGTTCTCTGTTACTGATACACTGATCTAATCTGATCTGATCTGATCTCAGATGATACAGTTTGGTTTAGAGGACACTCGGTTCTCTGTTACTGATACACTGATCTAATCTAATCTGATCTAATCTCAGATGATGCAGTTTGGTTTAGAGGACACTCGGTTCTCTGTTACTGATACACTGGTCTGATCTAATCTCAGATGATGCAGTCTGGTTTAGAGGACACTCGGTTCTCTGTTACTGATACACTGATCTAATCTGATCTGATCTGATCTCAGATGATGCAGTCTGGTTTAAAGGACACTCGGTTCTCTGTTACTGATACACTGATCTAATCTGATCTAATCTCAGATGATGCAGTCTGGTTTAGAGGACACTCGGTTCTCTGTTACTGATACACTGATCTAATCTGATCATCTAATCTCAGATGATGCAGTTTGGTTTGGATGAGAACGTTGTCCTCCTGTATGATGCAGGTTCTCTACCTCCTTCTCGAGTGACGATGTGTTTGAGGTTGACAATGTCCAGGATGTTCTCCAGGTCTTTGTCTCTGAAGCCCCTCCCATACATGTCCTCAACCGAGTCGGGGTAGGTCACCTGATCCCGCAGAGTCCCGATGGACATGTAAGGTCTAAATACACCGGGACAGAACAGAGAACACGCGCGCAAACACACACACACACACACACACACACACAGGTTACATAGAAGAGTAACGCTGGATCATTTCATGTGGAACAGTTGATCAGGGTGGTGGTGCAGGAGGAACCGGGTTCCTGTGATCATATAATTGAGTGATGTATCAATTCATATGGAATCACTCTGAACCTGAATCACTCTGTACCTGAATCACTCTGTACCTGAATCACTCTGTACCTGAATCACTCTGTACCTGAATCAGTGTGAAAATGAATCAGTGTGAAAATGAATCACTTTGAAAATGAATCACTCTGTAAATGAATCACAGTGAAAATGAATCACCCTGTAAATGAATCACTCTGTACCTGAATCACTTTGAAAATGAATCACTCTGTAAATGAATCACAGTGAAAATGAATCACTCTGTACCTGAATCACTCTGTACCTGAATCACTCTGTACCTGAATTAGTGTGAAAATGAATCAGTGTGAAAATGAATCACCCTGTAAATGAATCACAGTGTAAATGAATCACTCTGTAAATGAATCACCGTGTAAATGAATCACCGTGTAAATGAATCACAGTGTAAATGAATCACTCTGTAAATGAATCACTCTGTAAATGAATCACTCTGTAAATGAATATTTAACATCACAGAGCTCGGGTTTCTTCAGCGTTCAGTCTGAGCTTTAGTTACGTTCTCATCACATTCACACTCACACTGCACCAAGCAGAGAACCTCCACCACCCACAGAACCTCCACCCACAGAACCTACACCACCCACAGAACACACACCACCCACAGAACCTCCACTACCCACAGAAACTTCACCCACAGAACCTCCACCACCCACAGAACCTCCACCCACAGAACCTCCACCACCCACAGAACCTACACCAGGAGAACCATCACCCAGAGAACCTCCACCCAGAGAACCAACACCACCCACAGAACCTACACCACCCACAGAACCTCCACCAGGAGAACGATCACCCACAGAACCTCCACCTGGAGAACCATCACCCACAGAACCTCCACCACCCACAGAACCTCCACCACCCACAGAACCATCACCCACAGAACTATCACCCACAGAACCTCCACCACCCACAGAACCTCCACCCAGAGAACCATCACCCAGAGAACCACTACCCAGAGAACCATCATCCAGAGAACCATCACCCCAGAACTGCCACCCAGAGAACCACTACCCAGAGAACTGTCACCCAGAGAACCATCGCCAAGAGAACCATCACCCAGAGAACCTCCACCACCCACAGAACCTCCACCCAGAGAACTTCTATCTGCACACACACACACACACACACGCGAGCAGCGTGGGAGGTGTAGCTGGTGTAGTTGTGTGTAGCTGTGTAAGCTATAAGAAATGAAGCTGGTGAAGGACTGACAGGTGGGCGGAGTCACCTCTGAGGGATGTAGAACATGTGCTGGGGGGCGGGTTTGTACAGGACGCCATCGTACACGGGCCAGAGACCGCTGAGGATCCGAAAGAGGGAACTCTTCCCACAACCGTTAGGTCCCGTGATCAGCAGGTGCATGTCCTCCTCCACCTGTCCATCATTCAGAACACACACACACACGCACACACACACACACACACACACACACACACACACACACACACACACACACACACACACACACACACCTGCTGGGTAAAGTCCAGCAGCACTGCTGTGTTTGATCCGTACACACACTGACACACTGCACCACCATGAAGAAAGGTGGTGGATGGAGGTGAGGACTCCGTGGCCTTCCCCAAACTGTTTTCAGTGGTCAGTGGGCGTGTCCTCACGCTCATCCAGAGCTCATTTGAAATAATTCTGCTCATTACCTTGAAGTTCAGCCTGGTCACCACCACGTCCCCGTTTGGCGTGATGATGGGGACGTTCTCACACACGATGCCCTGATCCACGTCGATCACCCGCCCTGCAGAAGCAGAACCCAACACACGGAACCGTCAGCTCTGTTACAGTTCTGCACACGCCACGCAGACGGGACGCTTCTGTCTCTATTCCCGAAACAGCGGTGATGTCATGCGGTCGGAGGTAAGGGAGAGACGGAGATCGGGTACAGCAGATCCGGTTACGGTCCCCTGAGGCTCGTTCTGCTAATGCAGTTCCTGTAACGTCAGCGTTCTCTCACATCCGTACAGTGCTGTCTGAGTGAGCGAGCGAGCGGGCGAGAGAGAGAGAGAGAGAGCGGGCGAGAGAGAGAGCGAGCGGGAGAGAGCGGGCGAGAGAGAGTGAGCGAAAGAGAGAGCGAGCGGGAGAGAGAGCGAGCGGGCGAGAGAGTGAGCGAGCGAAAGAGAGAGAGGGAGCGCGAGAGGGAGCGAGCGAGCGAAAGAGAGAGAGTGAGCAAGCGAGAGAGAGAGAGAGCGGGCGAGAGAGTGAGCGAGCGAAAGAGAGAGAGAGAGCGAGTGAGCGGGCGAGAGAGCGAGCAGGCGAGAGAGTGAGCAAGTGAGCGAAAGAGAGAGAGTGAGCGAGAGAGTGAGAGAGCAAGCGGGCGAGAGAGTGAGAGAGCAAGCGGGCGAGAGAGTGAGCGAGCGAGCGAAAGAGAGAGAGTGAGCGAGAGAGCGAGCGGGCGAGAGAGTGAGCGAGCGAGCGAAAGAGAGAGAGTGAGCGAGAGAGCGAGCGGGCGAGAGAGTGAGAGAGCGAGCGGGCGGGAGAGTGAGAGAGCGAGCGAAAGAGAGTGAGAGAGTGAGCGGGCGAGAGAGTGAGCGAGCGAAAGAGAGAGAGTGAGCGAGCGAGCGAAAGAGAGAGAGTGAGCGAGAGAGCGAGCGGGCGAGAGAGCGAGCGAAAGAGAGAGTGAGACAGCGAGCGAAAGAGAGAGTGAGAGAGCGAGTGAGAGAGTGAGCGAGCGAAAGAGAGAGAGTGAGCGAGAGAGTGAGTGGGCTAGAGAGTGAGAGAGTGAGCGAGCGAGCGAAAGAGAGAGAGTGAGCGAGCGAGTGGGCGAGAGAGTGAGCGAGCGAGCGAAAGAGAGAGAGAGAGCAAGTGGGCGAGAGAGTGAGCGAGAGTGAGCGAGTGAGTGCGAGCGAGCGAGAGTGAGTGTGAGTGAGCGAGAGAGAGAGTGAGCGAGAGAGAGAGTGTGTGAGAGAAGAATCAGACAGAGGTGACCACAGATCGGATCTTAGAGGGACATCAGACTCGCAGAACTGTAACAATCAGAACCTTTAACTCACCATTGAACCTGGAGCACTAAGGGATAGGGGCCCTACTCGGGGCCTCAGACTAAATGTTAGGGGCCCTGCTCAGGGCCTCACAATGAGGGTTAGGAGTCCTGCTTGTGACCTCACTCTGAGGGTTAGGGGCCCTGTTTGGGGCCTCACTCTGAGGGTTAGGGGCCCTGCTCGGGGCCTCACATTAAGGGTTAAGGACCCTGCTCTGGGCTTCACATTGAGAGTTGGGGCCCTGCTTGGGACCTCACAATGAGGGTTAGGAACCCTGTTTGTGGCCTCACTCTGAGGGTTAGGGGCCCTGCTCGGGGCCTCACTCTGGAGCCTGGGGTTTGATGGACAGTGTTAACCCCTGTGGTTTTGTCCTGCTGATCAGTGCAGTGTGCAGGTAATGTGGGAGTGTGCAGCTCATGTTCTACCTTTGATCTCCAGAGAACCTTCCACGTGAAGCTCGGGTTGTAGAACGTTGGTCTTCTCCCCGGTCCCCGACGTCGCAGAGACCACCGAGCGTCTGTACACGCCCCTCTGCACCTCCTCAAACACCAAGAACATGTTGTGTACCCGCGCTGTGTATCCGGCTAACTCTGTGACCTGAGGAGCGGAGGAGGACAGGGTGAGGACACAGTGAGGACAGGGAGAGGACATGGTAAGGACAGGGTGAGGACAGAGTGAGGTCAGGGTGAGGAAACATGAGGTCAGGTTGAGGACACGGTAAGGACATGGTGAGGTAAGGGTGAGAACACAGTGAGGTCAGGGTGAGGACAGAGTGAGGTCAGGGTGAGGAAACATGAGGTCAGGTTGAGGACAGGATGATGACACAGTGAGGGCAGAGTGAGGACACGGTGAGTACAGGGTGAGGTCAGGTTGAGGACAGGATGATGATACAGTGAGGTCAGGGTGAGGACACGGTAAGGACAGGGAGAGGACAGGGAGAGGACATGGTAAGGACATGGTGAGGTCAGGGTGAGAACACAGTGAGGTCAGGGTGAGGACAGAGTGAGGTCAGGGTGAGGACACAGTGTGGTCAGGGTGAGGACATGTTAAGGACATGGTGTGATCAGAGTGAGGACAGGGTGAGGATACAGTGAGGTCAGGGTGAGGACACAGTGAGGTCAGGGTGAGGACAGGGTGAGGACACAGTGAGGTCAGGGTGAGGACACAGTGAGGTCAGGGTGAGGACAGGGTGAGGATACAGTGAGGTCAGAGTGAGGACAGGGTGAGGACACAGTGAGGTCAGGGTGAGGACAGGGTGAGGACAGGGTGTGATCAGAATGAGGACAGGGTGAGGACAGGGTGAGGTCAGGGTGAGGTCAGGGTGAGGTCAGGGTGAGGACAGGGTGAGGTCAGGGTGAGGTCAGGGTGAGGACACAGTGAGGTCAGGGTGAGGACAGGGTGAGGACAGGGTGTGATCAGAATGAGGACAGGGTGAGGACAGGGTGAGGTCAGGGTGAGGTCAGGGTGAGGTCAGGGTGAGGACAGGGTGAGGTCAGGGTGAGGTCAGGGTGAGGTCAGGGTGAGGACAGGGTGAGGTCAGGGTGAGGACAGGGTGAGGTCAGGGTGAGGACAGGGTGAGGTCAGGGTGAGGTCAGGGT
The DNA here is from genome assembly GCA_019802505.1 of Corydoras sp. C115. Classification (NCBI taxonomy): domain Eukaryota; kingdom Metazoa; phylum Chordata; class Actinopteri; order Siluriformes; family Callichthyidae; genus Corydoras; species Corydoras sp. C115. Next base: position 21,896 of record JAFMOC010000975.1, on the reverse strand, counting down.
GAGGTCAGGGTGAGGACAGGGTGAGGACAGGGTGAGGTCAGGGTGAGGTCAGGGTGAGGACACCTCAACCTCATCTAAGCCTGGTTCCTAAAGCATTTCACCATGACACATTAAAGGTACAGCGTGACCTCTGACCCCTCCGTTTGTCCGTACCTCTTTGTAGGAGGACATGATCCTCTCGATGGCGTCCGCTCCTGAAGCCAGGAGGTTCCTCGCCGTCGTGAACGCCTCTGTTCTCTCACTCACCAACACCTGAGTCTGACCGTCAGCAAGTTCTGCAACATCAGCACAGAGAGACGGGGGGGGGGAGAGAGAGAGAGAGAGGGGGGGGAGAGAGAGGGGAGAGAGAGAGGGGAGAGAGAGAGGGGAGAGAGAGAGAGAGAGAGAAGGGGGGTGGGGGAGAGAGGGGAGAGAGAGAGGGGAGAGAGAGAGGGAGAGAGAGAGAGAGAGGGGGAGAGAGAGAGAGAGAAGGGGGGTGGGGGAGAGAGGGGGAGGGGTGGGGGAGAGAAAGAGGGGGGGTGGGGAGCGAGGGGAGAGAGAGAGGGGGAGGGGTGGGGGAGAGAAAGAGGGGGGGTGGGGAGCGAGGGGAGAGAGAAACAAGGGGGGGGCAGTCTTTCTATCAGCTCCACTGATCATACAGATGGACTTTGTAGTTCTATAATTCCATTCTGTAGTCCATCTGTTCTCTGAGGATCAGGACCATGGAGAGCAGGTGTTATTAGGGTGGTGGAGTGCATGGTAGACTCCTCAGTGCATGGTAGAGGTGGTGGAGGAGGTGGTGTAGGTGGTGGTGGAGGAGGTGGTGTAGGTGGTGGTGTGTGGTGGAGGTGGTGGTGGTGGAGGTGATGGTGATGTGTGTGGTGGAGGTGGTGGTGGAGGTGGTGGTGGTGGTGTGTGGTGGTGGTGTGTAGTGGAGGTGGTGGTGATGGTAGTGGTGGTGTGTGGTGGAGGTGGTGGTGGTGTGTGGTGGAGGTGGTGGACGTGGCGGTGTGTGGTGGAGGTGGTGGTGGTGGAGGTGATGGTGATGTGTGTGGTGGAGGTGGTGGTGGAGGTGGTGGAGGTGGTGGTGTGTGGTGGAGGTGGTGGTGGTGGAGGTGATGGTGATGTGTGTGGTGGAGGTGGTGGTGGAGGTGGTGGTGGTGGTGTGTGGTGGTGTGTGGTGGAGGTGGTGTGTGGTGGACTGTGGTGGTGGTGTGTGGTGGTGATGGTGGTGGTGGTGTGTAGTGGAGGTGGTGGTGATGGTAGTGGTGGTGTGTGGTGGAGGTGGTGGTGGTGTGTGGTGGAGGTGTGTGGTGGAGGTGTGTGGTGGTGTGTGGTGGACTGTGGTGGTGGTGGTGTGTGGTGGTGGTGTGTGGTGGACTGTGGTGGTGGTGTGTGGTGGAGGTGGTGGTGATGGTAGTGGTGGTGTGTGGTGGAGGTGGTGGTGGTGTGTGGTGGAGGTGTGTGGTGGAGGTGTGTGGTGTGTGGTGGAGGTGGTGGTGTGTGGTGGAGGTGGTGGTGGTGTGTGGTGGACTGTGGTGGTGGTGGTGGTGGACTGTGGTGGTGGTGGTGGTGTGTGGTGGTGGTGTGTGGTGGAGGTGGTGGTGTGTAGTGGAGGTGGTGGTGGTGTGTGGTGGAGGTGGTGGTGATGGTAGTGGTGGTGTGTAGTGGAGGTGGTGGTGGTGTGTGGTGGAGGTGTGTGGTGGAGGTGGTGGTGGTGTGTGGTGGAGGTGTGTGGTGGAGGTGGTGGTGTGTGGTGGAGGTGGTGTGTGGTGGAGGTGGTGGTGTGTGGTGGTGTGTGGTGGAGGTGGTGGTGGTGTGTGGTGGACTGTGGTGGTGGTGGTAGTGGTGGTGTGTAGTGGAGGTGGTGGTGATGGTAGTGGTGGTGTGTGGTGGAGGTGGTGTGTGGTGGAGGTGGTGGTGGTGTGTGGTGGAGGTGGTGGTGTGTGGTGGAGGTGGTGGTGGTGTGTGGTGGAGGTGGTGGTGGTGTGTGGTGGAGGTGGTGTGTGGTGGAGGTGGTGGTGTGTGGTGGAGGTGGTGGTGGTGTGTGGTGGAGGTGGTGGTGGTGTGTGGTGGACTGTGGTGGTGGTGGTGGTAGTGTGTGGTGGACTGTGGTGGTGATGGTAGTGGTGGTGTGTGGTGGAGGTGGTGGTGTGTGGTGGAGGTGGTGGTTTGTGGTGGAGGTGGTAGTATGTGGTGGAGGTGGTGGTGTGTGGTGGAGGTGGTGGTGTGTGGTGAAGGTGGTGGTGATGGTAGTGGTGGTGTGTGGTGGAGGTGGTGTGTGGTGGAGGTGTGTGGTGGAGGTGGTGGTTTGTGGTGGAGGTGGTAGTATGTGGTGGAGGTGGTGGTGTGTGGTGGAGGTGGTGGTGTGTGGTGGAGGTGGTGGTGATGGTAGTGGTGGTGGAGGTGGTAGTGTGTGGTGGAGGTGGTAGTGTGTGGTGGAGGTGGTGGTGTGTGGTGGAGGTGGTGGTAGTGGTGTGTGGTGGAGGTGGTGGTGTGTGGTGGAGGTGGTGGTGGTGTGTGGTGGAGGTGGTGTGTGGTGGAGGTGGTGGTGTGTGGTGGTGTGTGGTGGAGGTGGTGGTGGTGTGTGGTGGACTGTGGTGGTGGTGGTAGTGGTGGTGTGTAGTGGAGGTGGTGGTGATGGTAGTGGTGGTGTGTGGTGGAGGTGGTGTGTGGTGGAGGTGGTGGTGGTGTGTGGTGGAGGTGGTGGTGTGTGGTGGAGGTGGTGGTGGTGTGTGGTGGAGGTGGTGGTGGTGTGTGGTGGAGGTGGTGGTGTGTGGTGGAGGTGGTGGTGTGTGGTGGAGGTGGTGGTTTGTGGTGGAGGTGGTAGTATGTGGTGGAGGTGGTGGTGTGTGGTGGAGGTGGTGGTGTGTGGTGAAGGTGGTGGTGATGGTAGTGGTGGTGTGTGGTGGAGGTGGTGTGTGGTGGAGGTGTGTGGTGGAGGTGGTGGTTTGTGGTGGAGGTGGTAGTATGTGGTGGAGGTGGTGGTGTGTGGTGGAGGTGGTGGTGTGTGGTGGAGGTGGTGGTGATGGTAGTGGTGGTGGAGGTGGTAGTGTGTGGTGGAGGTGGTAGTGTGTGGTGGAGGTGGTGGTGTGTGGTGGAGGTGGTGGTGGTGGTAGTGGTGGTGTGTAGTGGAGGTGGTGGTGATGGTAGTGGTGGTGTGTGGTGGAGGTGGTGTGTGGTGGAGGTGGTGGTGGTGTGTGGTGGAGGTGGTGGTGTGTGGTGGAGGTGGTGGTGGTGTGTGGTGGAGGTGGTGGTGGTGTGTGGTGGAGGTGGTGGTGTGTGGTGGAGGTGGTGGTGGTGTGTGGTGGAGGTGCTGGTGTGTGGTGGTGTGTGGTGGACTGTGGTGGTGGTGGTGGTGGAGGTGGTGGTAGTGTGTGGTGGACTGTGGTGGTGATGGTAGTGGTGGTGTGTGGTGGAGGTGGTGGTGGTGTGTGGTGGAGGTGGTGGTGTGTGGTGGAGGTGGTGGTTTGTGGTGGAGGTGGTAGTATGTGGTGGAGGTGGTGGTGTGTGGTGGTGTGTGGTGGAGGTGGTGGTGATGGTAGTGGTGGTGTGTGGTGGAGGTGGTGTGTGGTGGAGGTGTGTGGTGGAGGTGTGTGGTGGAGGTGGTGGTTTGTGGTGGAGGTGGTAGTATGTGGTGGAGGTGGTGGTGTGTGGTGGAGGTGGTGGTGTGTGGTGGAGGTGGTGGTGATGGTAGTGGTGGTGGAGGTGGTAGTGTGTGGTGGAGGTGGTGGTGTTTGGTGGAGGTGGTGGTAGTGGTGTGTGGTGGAGGTGGTGGTGTGTGGTGGAGGTGGTGGTGGTGTGTGGTGGAGGTGGTGGTAGTGGTTTGTGGTGGAGGTGGTGGTGTGTGGTGGAGGTGTGTGGTGGAGGTGGTGGTGTGTGGTGTAGGTGGTGGTTTGTGGTGGAGGTGGTAGTATGTGGTGGAGGTGGTGGTGTGTGGTGGAGGTGGTGGTGTGTGGTGGAGGTGGTGGTGTGTGGTGGAGGTGGTGGTGTGTAGTGGAGGTGGTGGTGTGTGGTGTAGGTGGTGGTTTGTGGTGGAGGTGGTAGTATGTGGTGGAGGTGGTGGTGTGTGGTGGAGGTGGTGGTGTGTGGTGGAGGTGGTAGTGTGTGGTGGAGGTGGTGGTGGTGTGTGGTGGAGGTGGTAGTGTGTGGTGGAGGTGGTGGTGGTGTGTGGTGGAGGTGGTAGTGGTGGTGGTGGTGTGTGGTGGAGGTGGTGGTGTGTGGTGGAGGTGGTGGTGGTGGTGGAGGTGGTGGTGTGTGGTGGAGGTGGTAGTGTGTGGTGGAGGTGGAGGTGGTGGAGGTGGTGGTGTGTGGTGGAGGTGGTAGTGTGTGGTGGAGGTGGAGGTGGTGTGTGGTGGAGGTGGTGTGTGGTGGAGGTGGTGGTAGTGGTGTGTGGTGGAGGTGGTGGTGTGTAGTGGAGGTGGTAGTGTGTGGTGGAGGTGGTGTGTGGTGGAGGTGGTGTGTGGTGGAGGTGGTGGTGGTGTGTGGTGGAGGTAGTGGTGTGTGGTGGAGGTGGTGGTGTGTGGTGGAGGTGGTAGTGTGTGGTGGAGGTGGTGTGTGGTGGAGGTGGTGTGTGGTGGAGTGTGTGTGGTGGAGGTGGTGTGTGGTGGTGGTGGAGGTGGTGGTGTGTGGTGGAGGTGGTGGTGTGTGGTGGAGGTGGTGGTGTGTGGTGGAGGTGGTGGTGGTGGAGGTGGTGGTGTGTAGTGGAGGTGGTGGTGTGTGGTGTAGGTGGTGGTTTGTGGTGGAGGTGGTAGTATGTGGTGGAGGTGGTGGTGTGTGGTGGAGGTGGTGGTGTGTGGTGGAGGTGGTAGTGTGTGGTGGAGGTGGTGGTGGTGTGTGGTGGAGGTGGTAGTGGTGGTGGTGGTGTGTGGTGGAGGTGGTGGTGTGTGGTGGAGGTGGTGGTGTGTGGTGGAGGTGGTAGTGTGTGGTGGAGGTGGAGGTGGTGTGTGGTGGAGGTGGTGGTGTGTGGTGGAGGTGGTAGTGTGTGGTGGAGGTGGAGGTGGTGTGTGGTGGAGGTGGTGTGTGGTGGAGGTGGTGGTAGTGGTGTGTGGTGGAGGTGGTGGTGTGTGGTGGAGGTGTGTGGTGGAGGTGGTGGTGTGTAGTGGAGGTGGTAGTGTGTGGTGGAGGTGGTGTGTGGTGGAGGTGGTGTGTGGTGGAGGTAGTGGTGTGTGGTGGAGGTGGTAGTGTGTGGTGGAGGTGGTGGTGTGTGGTGGAGGTGTGTGGTGGAGGTGGTGGTGTGTAGTGGAGGTGGTGGTGGTGGAGGTGGTGGTGTGTGGTGTAGGTGGTGGTGTGTGGTGGAGGTGTGTGGTGGAGGTGGTGGTGTGTGGTGTAGGTGGTGGTTTGTGGTGGAGGTGGTGGTGTGTAGTGGAGGTGGTGGAGGTGATGGTGGTGTATGGTGGTGGTGTGTGGTGGAGGTGGTGGTGGTGGAGGTAGTGGTGTGTGGTGGAGGTGGTGGTGTGTGGTGGAGGTGTGTGGTGGAGGTGGTGGTGTGTAGTGGAGGTGGTGGTGTGTGGTGTAGGTGGTGGTTTGTGGTGGAGGTGGTGGTGGTGGAGGTGTGTAGTGGAGGTGGTGGAGGTGATGGTGGTGGAGGTGGTGGTGTGTGGTGGAGGTGGTGGTGGTGGAGGTGGTGGTGTGTAGTGGAGGTGGTGGAGGTGATGGTGGTGGAGGTGGTGGTGTGTGGTGGAGGTGGTGGTGGTGGAGGTGGTGGTGTGTAGTGGAGGTGGTGGAGGTGATGGTGGTGGAGGTGGTGGTGTGTAGTGGAGGTGGTGGAGGTGATGGTGGTGGAGGTGGTGGTGTGTGGTGGAGGTGGTGGTGGTGGAGGTGGTGGTGTGTAGTGGAGGTGGTGGAGGTGATGGTGGTGGAGGTGGTGGTGTGTAGTGGAGGTGGTGGAGGTGATGGTGGTGTATGGTGGTGGTGTGTGCTGGAGGTGGTGGTGGTGGAGGTGGTGGTGTGTAGTGGAGGTGGTGGTGTGTGGTGTAGGTGGTGGTTTGTGGTGGAGGTGGTGTGGGTGTGAACAGTGGAACCGTGCTGGAACGGTTCCAGGTTCTCGATTGCGCTCACCGTTGTCGGCGAAGCCCGTAGCCGTGATGATGGGCACCGCCACCATGACGAGGCCGCAGCCGCTCCACACGTACTTCATCAAGAACTGTTCCACCATGACGTACCACAGACGCTGAGACAGGATGAGGTTCATCTGCTCAGCCAGCGCCTCGTAGCACTTCTGCAGCTGCCGCTTCTCCACCTGCACCACCACCCAAACATCAACATCATATAAAAAACATATCACTTCTCCACCTGCACCACCACCCAAACATTAACATCATATAAAAAACATATCACTTCTCCACCTGCTCCACCACCCAAACATCAACATCATATAAAAAACACATATCACTTCTCCACCTGCTCCACCACCCAAACATCAACATCATATAAAAAAACACATATCACTTCTCCACCTGCTCCACCACCCAAACATCAACATCATATAAAAAACACATCGCTTCTCCACCTGCACCACCACCCAAACATCAATATCATATAAAAAACACATCGCTTCTCCACCTGCACCACCACCCAAACATCAATATCATATAAAAAACACATCGCTTCTCCACCTGCTCCACCACCCAAACATCAACATCATATAAAAAACACATATCACTTCTCCACCTGCACCACCACCCAAACATCAACATCATATAAAAAAACATATCACTGCTCCACCTGCACCACCACCCAAACATTAACATCATATAAAAAAAACATATCACTTCTCCACCTGCTCCACCACCCAAACATCAACATCATATAAAAAAAACATATCACTTCTCCACCTGCACCACCACCCAAACATCAACATCATATAAAAGACATATCACTTCTCCACCTGCTCCACCACCCAAACATTAACATCATATAAAAAACATATCACTGCACCACCACCCAAACATCAACATCATATAAAAAAACATATCACTTCTCCACCTGCACCACCACCCAAACATCAACATCATATAAAAGAACAAAGCACTTCTCCACCTGCTCCACCACCCAAACATCAACATGATATAAATAACACATATCACTTCTCCACCTGCACCACCACTCAAACATCAACATCATATAAAAAAACAAAGCACTTCTCCACCTGCACCACCACCCAAACATTAACATCATATAAAAGAAAGCACTGCTGCACCTGCCGCTTCTCCACCTGCACCACCACCCAAACATTAACATCATATAAAAGAAAACACTGCTGCACCTGCCGCTTCTCCACCTGCACCACCACCCAAACATTAACATGATATAACAAAAACGTAGCACTGCTGCAGCTTCCGCTTCTCCACCTGCACCACCACCCAAACATCAACATCATATAAAAGAATCGTAGCACTCCTGCATCTGCAGCTTCTCCACCTGCACCACCACCCAAACATTGACATAAAAAAAAACGTAGCACTCCTGCAGCTTCCGCTTCTCCACCTGCACCACCACCCAAACACTAACATCATGTAAAAAAAACACATCACTTCTCCATCTGCACCACCACCCAAACATTAACATCATATAAAAAACGTAGCACTGCTGCACCTGCCGCTTCTCCACCTGCACCACCACCCAAACATCAACATCATATAAAAGAACAAAGCACTTCTCCACCTGCTCCACCACCCAAACATTAACATCATATAAAATAATAGTAGCACTCCTGCAGCTGCCGCTTCTCCACCTGCACCACCACCCAAATATCAACATCATATAAAAAAACATATCACTTCTCCACCTGCACCACCACCCAAACACCAACATCATATAAAAAAACACATATCACTTCTCCACCTGCACCACCACCCAAACATTGACATCATATAAAAAAACATATCACTGCACCACCACCCAAACATTAACATCATATAAAAAACACATATCACTTCTCCACCTGCAACACCACCCAAACATCAACATCATATAAAAAAACATATCACTTCTCCACCTGCACCACCACCCAAACATCAACATCATATAAAAAAACATATCACTTCTCCACCTGCTCCACCACCCAAACATCAACATCATATAAAAGAACAAAGCACTTCTCCACCTGCTCCACCACCCAAACATTAACATCATATAACAAAAACATATCACTTCTCCACCTGCACCACCACCCAAACATTAACATCATATAAAAAAAACATATCACTTCTCCACCTGCTCCACCACCCAAACATCAACATCATATAAAAAAAAAAACGTAGCACTGCTGCAGCTGCCGCTTCTCCACCTGCTCCACCACCCAAACATCAACATCATATAAAAAACACATATCACTTCTCCACCTGCACCACCACCCAAACATTAACATCATATAAAAGAATCATAGCACTCCTGCATCTGCAGCTTCTCCACCTGCACCACCACCCAAACATTAACATCATGTAAAAAACAACGTAGCACTGCTGCAGCTGCCGCTTCTCCACCTGCACCACCACCCAAACATTAACATTATATAAAAAACACATATCACTTCTCCACCTGCACCACCACCCAAACATTAACATTATATAAAAAACACATATCACTTCTCCACCTGCTCCACCACCCAAACATCAACATCATATAAAAAAACATATCACTTCTCCACCTGCACCACCACCCAAACATTAACATAATATAACAAAAACGTAGCACTGCTGCAGCTGCCGCTTCTCCACCTGCTCCACCACCCAAACATTAACATCATGTAAAAAACACATATCACTTCTCCACCTGCTCCACCACCCAAACATCTCTAAAAGAACACAGTGATCTTTATGATGGCCGATCTGGTGAGGGACCTTGTGTCCTCTGTAGAAGGCGATCTCCTCGGCGTGGTTGATAATTCGGGAGTGGGCGTGGCGCAGGTCGCCCTTCTTGCGCGCCTCCTCGGTCACCAGCTGGCCGAACGTCGGGGAACAAGCGCGCAGCACCTTGGCGGTGAGGAACACCACGAGCCCGGCCAGCAGGGTGGGTCCGCCGGCCCCGGCCCCCCGCGACCGGGCCGTCTGGATGAGGGTGTAGGAGGTCAGGATCACGTCCAGCACCGGCTTGGTCAGATTGGAGTAGAGATGCGCCACGGACTGCGCGAACATGGCCACGTCCTCCGTCAGCGAGTGGTCAGGGTTGGCCAGGCGCGAGTCCATGTTCCCCACGCGGTAGTACGTCTGGCCGGCGAAATACGTGGAGTAGGCCCGCTCCACCAGGCGGGTGCGCACGGCCAGCGCCAGCTTGCACTCCAGGTACCGGATGGCGCTGTTCACGAAGGTAGCGGGGACCGCCACCAGGAGCCACTTCATCAGCTGGACCACGAAGCTGCGCGGCTCTTTCTCCACGATGCTCTTCACGATCTTGCCGTCCAGTCCGGCCACGTAG